>JAYJMH010022848.1:0-19074 GCA_036873815.1 Phacellophora camtschatica
TTGACGGTATTATCATCTGAGCCACTGACTATCACCTGCTCATCCATGGCGACGGAGAGAACCCAGTTAGAATGCCCATCATTAATATGCAGGTGTAAATCTTGCAGGGGGGGGGGGAATGGGCGTGGAATGTGTTGTTGGGTTGGCGTGTTGATAAACAGATCGCCTTGGCAATGTCTAAATCTGGCATACTGAAAGTTAATCTCATCCACCGCATTTTTATCGGCGTTTACCTTAATCCATTCGCTATTGGTTGCATTAACACATTGCAACTGACAATCGCTTAACTGACAATGATGAAATTTGGCTTCATGTAACTTGGTTTGATTAAAGTTGATATGGCTTAATGGCAATGGACGATCAGCTTTGCCAATGAATTGCCAACCGCTGAGATCACAGTTTGATAAATCAATGGCAGTATCACTCAGATCAAATACTATGTCGGCGACAAAGGCATGTAGATAAAAGGCGAAATAATGCAGTTTATGCTTAGGCTGTTGTAAAAGTTGCTTGAGGCTGGTGGTAAACGTGGTTTGCTCTGCGGTGCTGGCTTGCTGATAGAACTGTAACACAAAATCAAAACACTCCTTAGAGGGCGATGTGTTCGGCAGTGCTTGCCAAAAACATTCCGCTCTTGGCTCACCGTCCCAACGGGTTTCACTGGAGAATAATTGCCATAGATAATTTGCCAGAAAATACTCTAAAAATGAGCGATGAGCAAAGGAAAATTCATTGTCATTTTTCCGCACGATATAGGTGGCGGTGCGTAAATCTTCTTTCCAAAGTTCTGGATTTTGAGTGGTAGATGCGTTTGCCACTAACGGATGTTTCAATTTAAACCGATCTAACCACACCGCCAGATTTTTATAGGGGATTTTGCCATTTTGATCCCAAATATGAGCAGCAAGTTCCATCATCAAATCGGGTTTATAATCAACCGCGATTTTGTGCTTGCTGTCATCTCGTTGTAGCCATTTTTTAGTAATATTGGCGTAGATGTCAATGGGGTAAAACGTGGCTTGTTGGTGTTGCTGGCTCAGGCTTTCCAACCAATCGGTCATTTCAGTTAGCAAGTCCAACAATACAGGTCGCTCTGCCATTTCCATTAAATTATGCACCTGTTTAAAGGTGTCGATTAATGTGGAGGCTGGAATATTGGGAACTTTTTTTGCTAAGTAGCTTGCGATTTGTGCTTCGGTGAAAGGTAACAAGGTATAACACTCCAAATGTTCTTGTTTGACTTCACTTCTGAATTGCCCAAAAATACCAGATACTTGATCTTCCAACATACGGTAGTAGTGCGAGCGACAGGTCACAATGACGCGGATACTGGTAGGTGGCTTGGGTGATTTCAATACTTTAGGTGTTTTTTTCTTTGACTTTGTTTTATCATCGACAACGGTTTTAAGATGCTGTTCATATTTGGTATGCTCACGCCAATAGGCTCGCCATGCTTCTAATTGACCTTGAGGAAAAATATCCCACAGTTTTTGGATAAAGCGTTGCCCTTGATCTTCTGAAAGGTGTACCAACACTTCATCCAAACCATCAAAAATAATCAATAATTCGCCTTTGATTAAAGCGGTTTCAAAATCTGATTTTTTCCATGAGGTTGCACCTGCCTGCCGATGATTGTCCAAGATGGACAAGGCTAAATCAATGGGTTCTTGTGCTTCAAAATCATCGCGTAGCTTGGTACTGAGATTACGTAAATCCAGATAAACTGGATGAAAGGGCGATTTTTTTTGTTGCGACAGAGTATACGCAAACTGTTGTACATTGGTGGTTTTGCCAATGCCATACTCACCAAACAACGCCAACCCAGGTTGAGCGTTTTTGTCGTTAATCCATTCCTTGAAGATAGCTTGGATCGGGCGGCGGTCGCTACTATCTCGGTTATCTTTGAGGTCTTTGAGTGTATTCAGGATAGCATCTGCGTGATTGAAATCTTTTCTTTCATAAAGATGAGTTTGAGGAAATGATTGATCATCCTTTTTCTTGGGGGCTTTGTTGGCAGGTTTAGGTGGTGGAGATTGTTTTAAATCATCGGCAATTTGTTTGAATGCTTTGAAAATACTTTTTTCTCGATCTGATTTTGATTCTTTGCTCAAGCCTCCACTATTACTCTTTGGAGAATAAGGTTGATCCTTTTTGAAAATAGTTTTGCCATAATTGTCTTGCCATGTGCCGTTGGCATAATTCATGCAAATATAGTTTTGATATTTGTGTGCTTCATATTCTTGTTTAATGTATTTACCTTGTTTTGAGTCTTGTTCGTGTGCTTCATACAGAGTGTTAATATACTCATCTTCCAGTAAATAAATCATATATGCACATTTCTGCATACTATGGTCAATTCCTTCTTCTATTGATTCGGTGTTCCTAAAATCTTTATCGTCGTAAATAACTTTTAGTGTGAATGGATACTCAGTATTGCTTAAATTGAACGAGCCTGTCATTAATCTAAATATTTTCAATATTTCCTCTTTACCCTCACCATGCTTATATGAAATAAATATCTTATAACAAGGTGGGGGGGCTATTACTTTGGAGGCAGTTTGTGAGGTATGTTCATATAGGTCTTGGGCATCAGGTTTTGGCATAGCTTTTTCAACGTTAAACTTTTTCAAGGTGAGGGTAATATCATATTGATCTGCCAGTTGCTTACGCAAGGCGGTCTGCATTCGATAGCAAGCCACTTTGAGTGATTCTGTATCCGTATAGTTGGCAAACCGTTGTTTGAGAGCGACTTCGGGGATAAAGATGGCTTGTTGAGCTTCAGCCTCCCGTGCCATTTTTAAGACCTCCAGTCCGTTTCTGCTGTCCGCACCAAGCGTATCAATATTTTGCTCTATAAAAGCAATCGCTTGATTAAGTAGGGTTGAGTTATTCATAATGAATTTTTAAGTACGTTTAAGGAATGAGGTTGAGCAATACGTTTTATATAAGTATATTCAACAAAAACCAAAAAGTAAACAGAAAAACGAATAAAAGTAACAATAAAAATCAAAAAAGAAACAATGATGATTTCATGTTAATCCTCATTGAACCACTATTCAGATATTCGCCTTCACCTTATTTTTATGCAGAGATAACTACTCAGGTACCCGTAAACAACTCGCCCCTGCGTAAGAAGTGCATACTGGATTAGATGGTAGGTGGCAGATGAAAAATGAAAGACCGCAGACTGCCAATGGCAGAAATCCAATCCTTCTGAAATCTGTAATCTTAAGGGTGCCTCTATGCCCACCTGAGCAATTACGTCTTTTTAGATAGGATCATGTAAATTTATTCCTCCAAACATCCTCCTAATAAATCATAACCCATACCATAGGTTATGGTACAATCTAATTTATAAAAGCATTTTTAATGCCGACATTTCAACTTTTTTTATTAACCACACAACTACATTCCAACACATGATTGATCCATATAAAACACAAGCGATTACCAACTTGAAAAAAGCTCAAGGGCAAATAAACCATGTTCTTAAAATGATTGAAGAAGATAAATATTGCATTGATATTGCAAGCCAAACCAACGCAGTGATCGGTTTGCTTAGAAAAGTCAATGGTCATATTTTAGAAAGTCATCTTTTAACTTGTGGTTTGAAAAATCTTTCACAAACCGATGAGTCAAAAAAGCAAGCTTTTTCTAAGGAGTTAGTACGAGTTTTTAGCGTTACCAATAAATAGAGGCACCTTCCACACTTATAGACGACCACTTTAAATAGACGCACCACAAAAACCATGCAAAACACCATCCAACTTAACATTGAAGGCATGAGTTGCACTTCTTGTGTATCACATATTGAAAAAAGTCTAACCAAGCTTAATGGTGTACTCAATGCCTCCATCAATTTCGCTATGGAAAAAGGGGTCGTCACCTTCAACCCTGCAAAAACTGACTCAAAGCGGATTATCGCCACCATCAAACAAAACGGCTATAATGCCAAACCCGTTGATACAATTGGTACAACAAGCCCAGTTGATGAAAAAGTTACGACTGATAGCAATAACAAAACCCTCTTTGCTTTAAACGCCAACCATCTTCGTTTAATCGATTTAAGTATTGCTAGCACACTCACCATCATCATCCTATCACTTGGATTTGCTGGCAATATCAGTTACAAAATGGAAATAATGATGGTACTTTCATCCATTATTTTGTTTTACAGTGGTCGTGAATTTTTACAAAAAGGGATTCCTGCATTAATCAAAGGACATCCTGGAATGGATAGCTTAGTTTTATTAGGCGTTGGAGCAGCATTCCTATACTCTACCTATATCACTCTATTCGTAAAAACCCATGAAGAATACTTCATGGATGTGGCAGTGATTATCACCTTTATTCTACTTGGCAGATACTTAGAAGCTAAAGCCAAAAGCAAAGCGGGAGATGCCATCAGTAAACTCGCATCATTATCAGCAAAAGTCGCTCACCGTCTAAAAACGGATGGTTCAACAGATGGCTCAACAGACAATTCAACAGAAGATATACCCATCAACCAAGTAAAAAAAGGAGACCTTCTGAAAATTCTACCTGGTGAAAAAATTCCCGTTGATGGCATTATTACCGAAGGCATCGCAGATATTAATGAATCTATGGTAACTGGCGAAAGTATCCCTGTTGACAAACAAAATGGCGACTCTGTCATTGGTGCAACGATAAATGGCAACCGCTCATTTATTATGCAAGCACAAAAAATTGGCTCAGAAACTATGCTTGCTCAAATTACCAAAATGGTACAACAAGCACAAATGAGCAAAGCGACCATACAAAAACTAACAGATATTATCTCAGGTTACTTTGTTTGGGGCATAATCGTCTTCGCCACAATCACTTTTCTCACTTGGTTACTTATTATCAATGTTGAACCAGCAACCGCACTTATCTATGCCGTATCGGTTTTGGTTATTGCCTGCCCCTGTGCTCTTGGATTAGCAACGCCAATTTCAATCACCACAGCCACTGGCAAAGGTGCACAAATGGGAATACTGATAAAGAAAACCGAGAGTTTAGAGAAGGTACATAAAATCACTGCCATAGCCTTTGATAAAACTGGTACGATTACCAAAGGAGAACCACAAGTACAGAAATTTAAAATATTAGACTCATCACCGAAAGATACTGAGTTGAATGATACTAAGTTGAATAACACCAACACCATACTTAATATCGCCTTAGCCTTAGAACTCAATTCCGAACACCCCTTAGCCAAAAGTGTCGTTCAATTTGCCCGTAAACAAAACTCCATCACTCCTCCCAAAGTGGATGACTTTGAAGCCATCACTGGACTTGGCGTAACTGGGCTTATTAAAGATCAACGCTATCATCTTGGTAGCAGTCGCTATATAAATCAGCTACACCCGATTAACAGCACCATTCAAACGCAACTTAATCAATGGCAAGAACAAGGTTACACCGTTTTAGTACTTGCCACTAACACTCACATTATTGCTCTATTTGGCATACAAGACGGCATCAAAGAAACCTCAGAAAAAGCGGTTAAACTACTAAAAAAACAAAACATTCACACCATAATGATTACTGGAGACAATGACCAAGTCGCCAGAAAAATCGCCCATGATGTTGCCATTGATGAAGTTCATAGTAATGCAACCCCTGAACAAAAAAAAGCAATTATCGCCAACCTCCAGCAACAAGGACACTTTGTCGCCATGGTCGGCGATGGTATTAATGATTCACCCGCACTTACTCAAGCCGACATTGGTATTGCCATGGGAACAGGTACCGACATCGCAATGGAAACGGGCGATTTAGTATTAGTAAAAGGAGACCTACTCAAAGCCGTTGATGCGATAGCACTTTCCCGTGCAACCCTAACCAACATCAAACAAAATCTCTTTTGGGCATTTTCCTATAACTCAATCGGTATCCCATTAGCGGCAACAGGCTTTCTTTCACCCACTTTTTCAGCAATCGCAATGGCATTCTCTTCAATCTCAGTGGTACTAAACTCCCTAAGATTAAAACGTTTCAAAATGCCCTAAAGCGATAAAAAGTGACACTTTCAACACATTTAAAACATTGTGAAGTAGTAATGATAAAGCAATAGTGATAATTTCAAAGACAGTAACACCATCAACAAAATTAACGGAGGAATTAACATGCACAACTTATATAACTCATATAACCATGATATGCTATTCATGTCGTATGGTTTCATGCCATACGGCGGAATCATGATGTCCATAATCATGGGCATACTAATCATACTTCCCTTCTGGTTCATCTTTAAAAAAGCAGGTTTCTCAAAGTGGCTAAGCCTACTGATGATTTTCCCTTTTATAAACATTATTATGATTTATATCTTAGCCTTCTCCACTTGGAAGTCAAAAAACCACTCTGAAGATAACTCAAAACTACTTAATGATTAGTTTTGTGAACCGTCTCTGATAAATACTAAAAAGGAGATTAATAAATTATGCATAGAAGAACATTTATCAAATACTTATTAAGTGCACCTATCATTGCGAAATGGGACTCCGCATTAGCAAACAGTGTTGTTCAAACAAGCAGTGAATCGACAAACCAACTACAAGCACAGCAGATGGCGTGGAATTTATTTCCTCAGCAAA
Organism: Phacellophora camtschatica; assembly: GCA_036873815.1. NCBI lineage: Eukaryota > Metazoa > Cnidaria > Scyphozoa > Semaeostomeae > Ulmaridae > Phacellophora > Phacellophora camtschatica. Next base: position 6,603 of record JAYJMH010022848.1, read on the forward strand.
AAACAGCAGTGCCAACCAATATATGGAGTTTTAGCCAGCAAACATTTGCCAAACCGCTGTACGCTCAACAAGGTCAAGAAACAACCATTAAAGTAAGCAACCATTTAGCAAAAGAATCCATAGGCGTACACTGGCATGGTCTTCGCATTCCTAATAATATGGACGGTGTACCTAATCTTACTCAATCTCCCATCAAACCCAAAGGAGGAACATTTGAGTATAAATTTACCCCACCCGATGCAGGCACCTTTTGGTATCACACTCATTCAAACAGCGTTGAACAATTAGAACGAGGTCTGTTAGGACCTTTAATTATCAAAGAAAATACAGATTATGCCGTTGATGATGACAGAACCATACTACTTAAAGATTGGCGATTAAACAAAGATTTCCAAATCAATACGGCTTTTTATAATCGTCATGATATGGCACATGAAGGTAGATTAGGGAATGTGGTAACGGTGAATGGACTATACCAACCAACTTATCAATTTAATCATAATTCACGAGTTAGACTAAGATTGATTAACGCTTCAAACGCAAGAATTTTTGCCCTTGACTTTAGCGATTTTGAACGTGCAACTGTTATTGCTCTTGATGGCTATCCCGTAAACCCACACCCTTATCAACCTGCCTATTTAGCACCTGGAATGCGGATAGACATCGTTGTTGATATTGCCACAAAAAACAAAGTGTACAGCGTATTTGATACCTTATACGAAAAACATAATCTCGTTAAATTCCAAACCAATAACAAATCTCAACGATCTAAAATTTTTGCAACACTACCTAATAAACTCCCTGACAATCCCATCACCCCACCAAACATCAAAAAAGCAATTGAGCATACCGTAACTCTTGAAGGTGGTGCCATGTCTATGGGGATGATGCGAGGAATGATGATGGGCGGTTCACTTTGGACAATTAACGGTAAATCCATGAGTGAAAAAGATAATGACACAACCCCCTTACTAACCCTTAAAAAAGATCAGTCTTATATTTTCAACATCCAAAATAATACTCGCTTTGCACATCCAATTCACCTGCACGGACACACTTTCAAAGTACTAACTGCAAAACAACCTTATTGGTCTGATACGGCATTTTTATTACCCGATAAAACAGCCAAAATCGCTTTTGTCGCCGATAATCCAGGTTTATGGATGTTTCATTGTCATATTTTAGGACATCAATCCTCTGGAATGATGGGCGTGATAGAAGTGACATAATTTAACACAAGCCACAACCTATTCACACTCATATTGTTTTTAACAGTCCTCAAAGATACATTTTTCAACCCTCAAATACAAATTTAAACATAATTATGAATAACAAAATTAGCTCACTATTATTAATCACTCTACTGATTAGTAGCTGTAGTAAATCAGAACCCCCAGTACCAAACCGATGGTACACAAAAACTCAGGTAACTTCAGGTAACAAAGTATTCCAGCAGAATTGTGCCGCCTGCCATGGTGCTTTCGCACAGGGAACTTTAAACTGGAAAAAAACATTATCCGATGGCTCCTATCCCCCACCGCCATTGAACGGTACTGCCCACACATGGCATCATCCTAAAAGTATGCTAAAAGCAACCATCCGCAATGGTAGCATCTCACTTGGAGGAAAAATGCCCGCCTTTAAAAACACATTATCCGATGATGACTCCGAAGCCGTTATTGCCTTTTTTCAAAGTAAATGGAAACCAAAAATTTATCAAGCATGGCTAAAAAGAGGCGGCTTGCGGTAAAGGGTACCTCGATCTATTCTGGTTTATTCTCGGCAGACCACAAAAGATGAGCGAAAGAATATAAAATTCTTATCTTACAAAGAGACGCTTGCAAAGCGTCTCTACGGATTGGACAATACAAACAGAAACTGGCATCACCAATTTATTTTATTTGCCCCTGCAAATAATCGAATCTCTCCATGACAAACCGCCACATATCAAGATATTAACAAGAAAGTCTTCATATTTCAACAACTTACGTAGAGACGTTTTGCCAAAACGTCTTTCTCAATTAGAAGAAATAAAGCGAACTGGTGTAGATACCTATGGCTCCCAATAAGGCAAAAAATTAAAGAAATCTCCGATATATGTGGTATGTTTAATTGTTTAGTCTCGTAGCGTATCAGTGTAATACAGTATCGTTACCTACCTTTAAGTAACCATTTACCATTTTAGGCACTTGACTTGTTTCCACATTTTTCTGTAAAAAACCACTTACATTAAGGTTACTCATTGCAACATTTTTTGAGAAAGTTTTATTTATCAAACACCTGAGGACATATCATGGCAAATCATCTACTCGTAAAACAAAGTTATTTAAAAGAGCTCACTGCACTATCAAAAACATTCAAACAAGGAGATACAGGATCGGATGTAACTCGTATTATTGAATGGTTGAAACTCTGGCAATTAGACGAAAATGATGTAGATATTTTAGTTATCCAAGAACAAAAATTTAATCAGAATATTGAAAAACTCGTCAAAGAAATCCAAAAATTTAACAACCTTCCTGCTTCAGGCATTGTTGACCCAACCACTTGGCAAAAGCTTGTATATCCATTAAAAGCCGCATTTTCCACCAAAAGCTATAACAAAAAATCGTTGCGTGACAAGATGGTCTTTTTTGCATCTCGGCACTTGCAATATCGTGCCAGCGAACTTGATGAAAACAATATGGGACCTTGGATTCGATCATATATGGATGGTAATGAAGGTGGTTGGGCATACTGGTGTCAAGCCTTCGCCTGTACACTTTGGGATCAAACCTTTAGTAGTATTGATCAACACTTTGATGAGTTTTACGCAAATACTTGGGCTTGTGAGGTTGCTAGGGAACATGCCCGTGTACGTGGACTCTTGGTAGCACACACCGACTTAGTGGCAGGTAAGTACATACCACAACTTGGAGATGTCGTCCTCTATATTATGCAAAACGAAGAAGGAAAAGAAGGGGTAGCACATCACACTGAAACGGTCATTGAAATTCTAGACCCTAAACAAGGCACAATGCGTACCATCGGTGGCAATACCAACTTTTCTGGTAGTCGTAATGGTGTTGGTGTTTTCATAGTTGATCGAAATTTTATAACAACCAATGTGGATATTATTAAAATGATTGACCAAAAAACCATTGATAAACATCAAACCTTCCCTGATGGGGCACGTAAATTATTACGCAGTTATCCAAACTCAATCATTCAATTTGATGGTCAATCCATCCACTACTCCAACAAAAAAACAGAAATCTATGATGACCACAAAAAACGCACCATAGAAGAAATGTTGATTGCACCCTGCATCGCTAATCAATTTGCAATGCCCTACCCTAAAAATGCTCCAATCAAACAACCCAAACAATTTGATGACCCTGGACGAGTCACCAATATGGAATTTTTCAAATCAATATATGGCGACACTAAAGAAGCCGTAGAAAAAAACCTAACTGAAATCACTTGGTGCCCTAAACTCGCTAATCAGAAAGTCAAAATTACTCGTATCAATGGTGTTGATCAAAAGCTACAAGCCATCGGTCATCAAATTGATAAAAACCCAGAGCTAAAACCCTACGTAGAAAATATCGGTGGAACCTTCAATTGGCGTAAAGTCGCTGGCACCGATCGCCTTAGCATGCATAGTTTTGGTATCGCAATTGACATCAACGTAGCACACTCCAACTACTGGCAATGGGATGAAAAAACCAAAGATGAAAGCAAAAAAATCGGCTATAAAAACCGCATTCCCCAAGAAATAATCACCATCTTTGAAAACCACGGTTTTATTTGGGGCGGCCGTTGGTATCACTACGACACCATGCACTTTGAATATCGCCCAGAATTAGTATTAAAATAATAACTCCACCACAAACTTAATAGAATTTAATAGAACGTATGTTTAAACAACTTGGATTCGCATAAAATAAGTGCAACGCTATTGTTTCATTTATCCCGCGAATCCAAGTATTTATACAGACAAAAAGCAACCTATAAATGCCTATTTAAAATATTGCATTTATCTGTAATCTATAGTATATTTAGGTTGTTTATTCATAGTTTGTAGAAAAAGACATGAAACATATAAAGTTCGGATTTACAGGTGACTCCTCTTCCTTACAGGTAATTTCAACAAAACTAGGGCATTGGTGGTACATATTTTTTTCCACTGTAGGTACGGCTCTCTTCGGCTTGTCAGCTACTTTTGTTGGCACTTATGACATTTACAGCCAGTGGGGTAGTGCTAATAGTCTACAAGACTATTTTTTGTTTTTTTTCACAAACCCTTGGTTAGGGATGCTTTTGGGGGTATGTATGATGCTTCACGGTGCAAAAGGAACGTACATAGATCAAAAAAACCTTAACAAGGCAAATAGTGACCTTAAATTTGATAATGACAAAGTTCAGCAACTAAAAGAACAAATCAACGGTCTAACCGAAGATTCTGAATCTCTTCAAAACGAGCTAGCTGAACTCCAAGTAAAATTGGTGACTACGTGGCTAAAAGCGAGTTCAAGGCAATTAAATTTAGGAACTCACTGTCGAGCTACTATCTATTATTATGTGGATGGGCACTTCTATCTACTTGCGAGGCATTCGCAAAACCCTAAATACTCTGAGATACATAGGCAAAAATTCCCTGTAAATCAAGGTGTTATAAGTAAGGCGTGGGAGCATAAAGTCTGCGTAGACATTAAGGACATTCCCTCATATGAGGAAAAACCAAAAGAATATAAGGAATATATGCGAGAAAAATATTGCCATACTCAGGAAAACACAGACTCACTAACCATGAAAAGTTGTCAGTATGTCGCTTTATCCATCACAGAAGCTGATAACCATATTGGCGTAATCGTATTTGAATCCGACAAACTAGGTCTATTTAAAACCCAGAAAGTGTCGCAAATCAAGAAGTATTGCACCGATTGCCAAAGCTATATGGTTGACTTCATTCACGGTGGCATAAAGTATGATAAAACAGTCAAAATATCTGCTCATAAAGAGCAATATGTTGATGACGAATTTATATCTGAATTTGGTGCGACTTATGAATAAAATAAAATCAATTATGGCTTACTTAGCTAATGAATATCCTCATAAAAGTGAACTTTCTAAAGCTCGGTTAACTAAGCTCGTATATTTGTCAGATTGGTTTTCATCTCTGCTTGACAATAAGCAAATGACAGAAATTAAATGGGTGTTCAACCACTATGGCCCATATGTTGACGAAGTTTCCCATTTAGCAACCATTGATGATGACTTTTCTATCACCCCAGAAAAAACCGTATATGGTAGTGACAAGTTCGTCATTTTATATTCTGGTAATATCAAAGATGTTAAACTAACAGATAAAGAAAAAGCAATCTTGGATGCTATAATTAAAAAGACAGAGTCCATGTATTTCAATGATTTTATTAAATACGTCTATTCAACTTATCCAGTTTCTTCAAATGAACGCTACGCAGATTTAGATTTAGTATCTTTGGCTAAGAGATACAAAAAAGAGAAATCTGCTAACAAGTAATTCAACTCGCTCCTACACAAGAATACATACTTTGTTTAAGAATATTTCATCAAAAAAGCAGATTGCCTCTTAATTCTTATCAAACCCATCTCAACTTCTTGCTTTTCAAATCAAATCCCCATAAAATTCCTAACTAATCACTCAATCTGCAACCCTGCGTTCTCTTAGAGTAACCCGTTTGATTTAAATTAATCCATCCTCTGCCCACTCCCTGCAAAAGGTTACGGGCAGATTAGTTTAGTCGTTAGGCTATAACCATTGTATAACATTAGTGAAGCATGGCAATACACGAAACATTGAGTTTAATCGTCCAAACAATTATTGCCTTGTTTGTTGGTGGAAGTTTAATTTACGCAGGGAAACAAGTTTCTTTAATAAGGCTAACACATAATGATAATCATGAATGGCATAGACGGCTCGCTACTCAAAACGCACTTAGAGATTTGAATAACTCGCTGGCAACAGATGAACTACAAGAAAAATTTAACTTCCTTAACCGTAAACAGCCTATTTCCATATCTGAAATTATAGAATCATTGGAAAAAAACCCAAATTTACAAGTGCAAATAAATAGGTTGCTGAATGAGTACGAAACTTTTTCTAGAGGCGTTTTTTTAGGTGTTTATGACGAAAAATTACTAAAAAACGCCAGAAAGGGAAGTATGGAGAGAACTTTTAACGCTTTCAAAGAATATATAAACTATCGAAGAAATGAAGGGGCTAAAAGCTTCTACATTGAATATGAGAAACTGCTTGACAAGTGGCATACAGAATATAAAAAAGAAGGACATCGTGACCATACTGGAAAAATATAGTCTAATAAAGCACTCCAGCGGACAACTACGTCTCCGCTAAGTTTGGTCGTTAGGTGTTTAGGCACTAAAATTCAAAAAAAAAATTTTTTTTAGGGGGGGACAATTTTAAACAGTCAGCCAGCTTGTACGCTCATTTCTAATATTGATAATTTTCTTGTTTGACTAGTTTTAGTGAGCAATCAATTTAACAAGCAAATCTATTCTACTCAGATTCAATAATCGCTTGCCTTTTTAAAACAATCCCCGTAAAACTCCTAACAAAGCACTCAATCTGACCCGTAGCCCTGCGTTCCTTTAAGTAACCCTTTCGGTTCGGATTAATTCATCCTCTGCCCACTCCTTGCAAAAGGTTACGGGTGTAATCCCCCTAAAAAAGATTGAGTTTAAACGTTAGATGTCGTCTTCCATCTTTCTATTTTTTTCAATAGAAGGTCATGGAATGCAAAATGACAAAAATATATGTTTATTTATTTCCATTAATATTGACAGGATGTTCTGAAGGGGAAATTATAGGAAATGCTTTATTTCTTATTATAGGTTTAGGCATTTGTTGGAATGGCATTTGAAGCAATGTTTAAATAAATACAAAATATGCTAAAATTCTCAGTATGAAAAAGAGAATTTACACAGACACATCAGTTATTGGAGGCTGTTTAGATATTGAATTTGAAGAAGGCTCAAATAAAATATTTGCAGAATTTATTGCAGGTAGAAGCATTCTGCTTATTTCTAAATTAGTAACAGCCGAATTAGAAAATGCACCAAAATCTGTGGGTGATATTCTGAAGCAAGTACCAAAGCAATATGTTGAAGAGTTGATATTTTCTAATGAGGCTGAGCAACTTGCAAATACTTATGTATTGGAAAAAGTTATTCCACAACATTCTATCGTTGATGCTCGACATATTGCCACTGCAACGATAAATAGAGCAGATGTTTTAGTTAGTTGGAACTTTAAGCATATTGTAAATTTAGATAGAATTCATGGCTATAACGCTGTAAATTTAAAATTAGGTTATCCAATGATTGAAATCAGAACGCCAATGGAGGTATTACATTATGAAATTTAAAGCGGTTGAATTTATGAGAGAGGCTAGAAATAGAATTTATGAAGAAACTAAAAACCTATCTTATGAACAACAAAGGGAATATTTAGCAAAGCATAGCGAATGGTTTACATCTAACAAATCATTCCAGCCAACCGCTGACGCGGCAGCTAGATTCAAGCGTTAAACATCAAAATCCGTAAAATGTTTGGCTTTACGATTACTCTCAAACTAATAGCAGTTTTCCTATTCAATCAAAAAAATAAGCAAGTCAATCTTGCAAGCGATTTTTTTTTCAACACAAGCTCAATTATCACTGGCTTTTCCAAGCCAACCATCATAAAATCCCTAACTAATCACTCAATCTGCAACCCTGTGTTCTCTTAGAGTAACTCGGTTCGGTTCAAATTAATTCATCTTCTGCCCACCCTCTGCAAAAGGTTACGGGCAGATTAATTTTGGCGTTAGAGTCACCATAGAGCGTGAAAATCTTGTTTCTATTCTGATCTATGCTTCTCCTAATCGAGTGATTAATGCAAATACATGCGATACCTTTATGCGATGTTTTAATACCTAACCTATGACGTTCTTATGATAACGAAACCCTGTTTGCTTATAGATGAGCATATTTGTCGAAAAAATATTGAAACCATGTGCTTAAAAGCGAAAGAAGCCGATGTCGATTTTCGTCCACATTTTAAAACACATCAATCAATGGAGATAGGTTCATGGTTCAAAGAATTTGGTGTCGATAAAATAACGGTTTCTTCGCTTACAATGGCCGACTACTTTGCTGCACAATGGCGGGATATTACGGTTGCTTTTCCAGTTAATGTTTTAGAGATTAAAACGATTAACCGTCTAGCTGAAAGAATACAATTGAATGTATTGATCGAATCCGTTGAAACCACTCGTTTTCTCAAAACGCAACTCAAGCATGACATAGGTTTTTTTATCAAAATAGATGTGGGCTATCATCGCACAGGTCTGGATATAACTGATACCACGACTATTAATCAGATCTTGGAAGAGACTAATAGCACCGAACAATTACAATTCAAAGGCTTTCTTGCACATGCAGGACATACCTATAAATGCACAAGCAAGAAAGCCATCCTCGATATTCATCGAAAAAGTCTGACATCACTGACAGCACTTAAACAACACTATATAGGAAAACATCCCGATATTATTGTTTCAATCGGTGATACACCCAGTTGCAGTATTGCAGATGATTTTACTGGTGTCGATGAAATACGCCCTGGTAATTTCGTGTTTTATGATCTCATGCAGTATTACCTAGGTGTGTGTGAGATTAGCCAGATTGCCGTCGCCATGGCTTGCCCTATCGTTGCCACTCATGTGCAGCGTAACGAAATTGTCATTTATGGCGGTGGCGTACATTTCTCCAAAGAAGGGCTTAAAGCTCCAGATGTAGGCATGACGTTTGGCACTGTGGTTGAGAGGCAGGAAAATGGCTGGGGCAACACCATTTCTGGTATGCACCTTAAAAGCCTTTCTCAGGAACACGGGATTATCACGGTGCATGACTCACAAATTGCCAACTATCACGTAGGCGACTATTTACTGGTATTACCCATTCATTCCTGCATGAGTGCAAATACCATGAAAAGCTATCTAAGCACTGAAAATTCAAGAAGGATTACAAGACTATGACAAATTTTAATAAAACGCTCTTTTTTAACCGTTCATCGTTCGAAAACCTGTTGAGCATGGGTGATTATATTACAGCGGTAGAAAAAGCCCATCGCCTACACGGAGAAAAGAATATTATTGAAACCAATCTGATCCATACGGATGTGCCAAATGGTGAATATCACATCAAAACAGGCGGTATACTAGATCAGCGTTCCTACTATGGTCTGAAGGCCAACGGTGGCTTTTTTGGTAATCAAAAAAACCATGGTTTGCCTAATATTCTAGGTATTATCTATTTGTCAGATGCAGACACAGCCTATCCGCTGGCGATATTTGAATCGTCACTGATTTCCAAAATGAGAACTGCTGCGGCAACTGCAATTGCAGCTAAATATTTAAAACCTACTGCCCCCGTTTGTCTTGGCGTGATTGGTTACGGTAGTCAAGCCGAAGCACAAATTGAGGCATTGATGTATGTATGCGATATTGAAATCATCCGCATATCCGGCCGAAACAAAGCTAAAGCCAGCGATTTTGTCAGTCAACTTTCCGCAAAAATTAAAGTTCCGGTTCAACTTGGCAGTATTCAGAACACCTGCGAAAACAGCAATATGTTAATCACCTGTACGCCCTCAACTGAGCCATTTGTCAAACAAGAATGGATTCAAAAGGGAACATTTATCGGTGCAGTAGGTGCTGATAGCCCGGGGAAAAATGAATTAGATCCACAAATAATGACATCTGCAAAAATCGTCGCCGATATTAAAAGCCAAATTATACGTGTTGGTGAATCGCAACATGCCATTCGCAAAGGGTTAATCTCCGAGGATGGAATCTACTGCGAACTAGGAGATCTGGTTACTCAAAATGCAAAAGGCAGAATCTCTGATGATGAGATTTTTATCTATGACTCTACGGGTACTGCCATTCAAGATATTGCAACTGCTGCATTCATCTATGAAAAGCTAAAGGATGACGACTCCATCACAGGGATTAACCTTTTTGCATAAAGGTTGATTCATGATTATGCTTAGGGAGCCTCTGAAGAACCCAAGAAAATGCAGTAGCCTTATGCCCCAATTATCTTAGAGAAGTGCATGTTGGTATATAGGGTTCTAACGAGTAAGGTTAGATTGTGTGATTGGTGAATTATGAATCGCACGGAATTTTTTGCCGTGTGATGAATTAGCAAGCCCGATGATTTCTTGACCACAATCTTAACCGTTTGTTGGACAAGCTCGGATGATGATTTTTACAGTTGTGCGAGGGTTGTTTGAGAGGTTTATCTATAGAAAATATATTGTAACTACTCAGGTACCCGACTCGTTCCCACGCTGTATAGACACCGCTCCGCGTGGGAATGCATACGGGATTAGAAAACAGATTTTAGTCTCCAGACCTCAGAGTTTTGGAGGCAAGTTTCAATTGAAAAGTGAAAACATAATGTAATTGCTCGTTTTCATGCACTTGCCATTATAAGTTATAAAACAACGGGTTACGATAAATTTTGGAGGCGAGACTTTAGGGTACCTCGATTTATTCATGAATCAGCCAAAAAAGCGATATTTCGCCCCCAATTGCGTTAAAAAAAGTGGAAATAGGAGTGCTATTACTCACTTTTTTTGCCTTATTGGGAACAAAATCTCATCTTTTTTCATCTGTCCAGAATAAATAGAGGTACCCTTTAGTCTTGGGATTTGTGGGAGTGTGTTTACTCTGGCATTGTAAAGATTGGCAAGGTGATGGCAAGGCTTTGCCTTGCTTGCAGGACGAGGTGTTTTGACGAGGTATGAACTTCCCCCTTGTACAGACACCCCCCCTGCCTACTTTATAATACTTGAGCAGTTACAATTCAGTTATTCAATAACCTAATTTAGAGTTATAGATAGGATGTGGTTTTTGGTTATTGTGTATTCTTTTAATGTTTTCTGCAATAACTTTGCAGGCTGTTTGAGGATGGCTTTGTCCAGCAATATGCGGAGTAATATAAACGGCTGGATGTTGCCAAAGTGGACTTTCTTGAGGTAACGGTTCTTCGGCAAACACATCAAAGGCTATCGCCGTGATTTGTTGAGAATTTAACGCCTCAAGCAAAGCAACCTCGTCTATGATTCCTCCACGACCTATATTGATAATAAAAGCACCTTGTGGCAAACTTTGTAATTGCTGAGTTCTAATAAGTTGGCTCGTTTCTGACGTTAGCGGCAAAATATTCACCAAAATATCGCTTTGTTGTAAAAAATCAGATAGTTGTGCCTTACTATAAAAATAATCAATCATTGGGTGCAACGCATTACCTGTTCTCTCTCTTCCTCCCCAACCGATAACTTTAAACCCTTGTCGTTGCAAGGTATATGCCACTTTTTTACCTATTGTGCCTAAACCAAGAATACCAATCGTTTTTTCCTGTGGGGGAACATAAGGCAAAGCCTGCCAACATTGTCGATGTTGTTGCTCTCTATAGCGAAAATAATTACTATGAAAATGTAACACCCAATGTAAGGCATATTGCCCCATCTGCTGACAAAGATTTTCATCCACTAAACGAACAATCGGAACAGATTGAGGTAACTCAGGGTCTTCAAGCAAGTGGTCAACACCAGCACCCAACGATAAAATCGCCTTGAGATTTGAGCATTGCTTAAGTAAACCATGAGGTGCTTTCCACACAACCGCATATTCAATTTCCTGCAAATTACCCAGATCAGGATAAACCTTAATTTCAAAATCCTGTAAATGCCACTGCAATTCATTCAGCCAAAAACTAGTATCTGTGCAAAATTGCTGAGCATGAAATAAAATTTTCATAACAATAATATATCCCCCTTAAAATTTCTATAACAACTAATTTCCTAATTACCCACCAATCTCAGCTATCTTCAATAGACGATAAGGCATGGGAGGAGTTCTTAGGGCGACATAAGCGATCCTGTTGACCATTGAGCCTATATCATACCTACGATTAAAACGATATTCAAAGGTTGCTAGGTATCTTGGAGTATGCTTAGAGCTTATAGAATGATAGGTTCCAGTAATCGCATTTTTAATATTCCCATAATGGTATTAATCCACCAGAAAGTTGAATTTTGAACGGATTTTTGATTCCCACACACAATAGGTGTATGAGTGCAACCAGCGAGTTTAACACTCTTAAAGCAAGCGAGAGCATCGCTAAATACAACTTCCTGAACCGAGACTGGTGTGAGCGTAACGAGCAGTTTCACGACTCTGAAAGCCTTTAACCGTGCGTAGATGTATTTGTTGCGGTCGTGCTTTTTCGTCCGTCTGAATAACGGCGATAAAAGGGGTTTTATGGCTGGCACCTCGTCCCCTTTTTCTAGGACGCTTGCAACCCATATAAGCGTCATCCATTTCAATGCGACCATTGAGCTTTTTCTTTTTCTGATGCTCTAACATAGTTTGCATTA
>JAYJMH010022859.1:0-19072 GCA_036873815.1 Phacellophora camtschatica
ATTACTTTACAAAAAGGAATGGCATTCAACCAGTTTTGGCCATTAGGCAATAAACAATGCCAGCTCAGTTTTGTGCTGACGGCTTCGGTTTTTTGTGATATGGTATTGCCAACGGAAACAGTCATTATAATAGGCTTGAAAATATTTCAAGTATATTATTAATAATGCATGGTCCCCAATGGCAAATGAAAAAAAAAACAAGAAAGAAACACCTCAAGAAGATGACATCACAAACCTTGGGGTTCTTATTGAGAAAAAATTGCAAATAATTGGTTGGCCGTTGGGCCAAAATTGCAAATAATTGGTTTAATCCATTAAATATCACGCATATAAAAAAAATATATGAATAATTGCTAACCAGAATTGTCCAAGCTTTAACCTCGTCTTTACCACCAGTGAAAAAATATTGCAATTGCAACTTCTGAAATCCAATCTTTATTATCTTCGACAAAGCACTGAAAATATAAAACAACACGAAATAAATATATGGTGATTTTATCAACATTAAGAAATAATTGCTCACCTAAGCAATCCTAGCCTGCCCACAGACATTGGAAAGTCTTCACACAGGCTAATAAATCCCGCAAGCAGGGGAGATACTCTACTTGGGGCCTAACGGAGGAGTGAATCCGGTCGGTTTTACAGTCTGAAAACACGGCTTCCAAATATCCATAAAAATTATTACCATTTAGGACTGCTAGGTACTTCTAGTTAAATCTAACTTTCATTGTCATTTTATAATTAAGAGCCCTGAAAATATTTAGAAATACTACTGAACTTTTTGTCACAAATTTAATTTCCCACATTATGAATTGATGGTTTCCCCCGAACACAGACTGCAAGTTGATAGCAATTTTCGAAATTTACAGGGCATTTTTCTAATCTTCAAGATTAGAAAAGGGTGCTTTAATCTATTTTTCGGGACTGAAAAAAGGAACTCGACATGCTTTCAATTCAACAAAATTTGAATATTTCAAAATGCTAAAAGAAATGGCACTGTAATCTAAGTAGTCAGAAGAATAAAATACAGAAAAAACATAAAGAGTTGTGCCTTTGAGTCTTGAGGTCTTCTTGATATTTTGCAGCATCTTCTGGCTCCATATCGGTTAACTATAGTCGAAAAAGTACAAAATCAATTAATCTAAAACAAAACTAATCTGAGAATGAATTACAAATGTAAAGAATGTGTCAATTTCATTGATTTCATGTTTATTAAACTATTCTAAAAACCCTTTTAAAGTAAACTTGAAAACAATCGTCATTTTAATCGAAATCGAGATATATTGGCCGATGAAAAAGGCAAAGCAGAAAACAAACCAGATGTTGAATTTAGTTTCATAATTGCAGTTAGAGTATTGACCTATTTGACTCGACTTACTTGCATAATCTAAATTGGATCCTTGAACAATTCATGCCACACGTTTCCACCGATTTCTGTCCTAAGCGTATTTTTCCGCAGTAAGTATCGGTAGTCCAGCATCTTCCCACATTTGGTCCTCCCAGCGTTATAGCAGTGTGCCTGTAGGTATTTTATTTGGAAAGCTGTTTTGCCTCTACGATTGACATTTCCAAACTAGTTAATAATTATTCTTTTTATCAAGTATGTTAACTTTAGACCCGACTTACTTTCTATTTAAAGTATTACGTCAATTTTATATATATTCAGGCATTATGAGAATATGAAAATCTGAAATCTAAAATCTGTTCCTTTTTATGAACTTGTTAACCCATACCTTTCTTAAAAACATCTTTAAAGTGGGGTTCATGTCAAGTGCTTAATGTTTGCCTAACTTTTGTACTTAAAGTAATTACTTTCTGTGATATAAAAAAATCCCAGTCTGGTGTTTCTTATTAAACGGTGCAAATAGCTTTTGGCGGAAATCAGATCAAATCTTGATCAGACTACAAATACCTTGTGTACCTTCGTTCCTAGCGAGTGGTTTAAGCAGTGTAGGAACGATCTTTACAAAAAAGCATCCCGTTCCATGTTTGCTTTTATTAGTGAGATCTCTGTACAGAAAGGCACAGGTCCATTCACAGTAAATAAAATTGTTTAGATTCCTAGTTGAGTCCATCCTTCTGCATAACAGTGAAATTTGGAGGTGTTACTGACACCCAAAGACAACTAAAACTTGCCATAAATTCCTTTAAACTTGCTACAGTGATATGACATTCTAATATGACATTCTGCAAAACAGTCATTGTAAAACTGTGGATTTTAAAGCTTTGCTTTTAATATTGCAGTGACAGGAGAATTGGAAGTCTATCCATCAACACGACCATCTACAGAAGAATCATACAATTTATTTTTGATCTGAAATAATTGTCTAAGGAAAAACCGTTAATGCGAATTAATGCTAACCGATAACAATATAAGTTGGTTACGTACTCCAAAACATATCCTAGAAATGGCTGGGTTGAATCTTGGAGAAATTTCCGTTGGATCAAACAAAAATTTAAAGTCTGCATTAATGGCAGTAGACAAAGCATGTTAAGATATAAGATTTGCGGGAGAGCATTCAAACATCTGTTAGACTAGAAAGTGTGTATGCAAATGTTAAGAAAGCTTACAGAATCCTACATTAAGTGTAATAAAAGATATAGGCTCAGATCGGCAATAACGAAATTTAGAATTTCTGCATATTGTTTTCCTATTGATTCAGGTAGAATGCAAATACTAAGATCTAACAGGGTACTACGCCCAGAATGTTATATGATATATATGTACATGCCCAACTCCACAATTCATTCAATATCGAAATGAATTGTTACCTAAACTAAAATGTTCATTTTTAGATGTCAAGAGCATCATTCAACTACATCCGCGTTTCAGTAGGAGCAGGGGCGGTCTATGGGGACAGTGGTCTTTTGGGGCCAATGGTCCCAGGTCTGTCCCAAAATTTGAGTTTGGCTTTCCCCACCCCCTTTTTTGACAATTGATCATTTGGCAAGGTATGTCCCAAAACTAGTTGTATCAGGCACTGTTAGCATTGGCTTTTTTCTTCTCAATCAGAAATTGCAAATTGTCTTAGGTAGCAACATTATTCTTGGGTACAAAATGGTACGAAAATCAAGAAAATGGTACGAAAATCACCATAATCGGAAAAACCCAATTTTTCTCAGATAAACTGGGTTTTCTAAAGAAAAACCCACTTTTTCTGACAAACTCTACTTATCTGGCAGAGAAACTGGGTATGTCTAGAAAACTCCCTTTTTTCCACTGATAAAGTGGGTTTTTCTTAGATAAAGTGATAAAGTTTGAGTGATTTTGATGATGGTATCTTCTGTCTTAAAATCTTTTGTCTAATGCTATCTCCAGTGTTGACTCTATCCGATTTCGGTTTCTGATTATGGTGATTTTCGCTTGCCATATACATTACATAGGAAGCAACGCTGTTCTCATCTTCTACTAAAACTGGGTAAAATTTGTGAAAAATGTTGGACAAAGGTCGCCTCGCTATGAAGTGCAAATGGCTGGCCCGCTTTCCGGGATAAAATCATATGAACAAAAATTGATAATCACCCCCCCCCCCCATTTAGGCAAGAAAACCCACCACTTTACAAGAAGAAACCATAAAAACGTTTCCATACTGGAATCGTGATGCAACTTTCAAGAGACTTCAAATCCAAATGATGTAGTACCTCATCAGAAATCAGCCTTTTAAATAATTCAACAAAGCGCTTAGCCTTTCAAACCATTTGGTTTTTTGTTTCGCATCATCTATGCATCTTAACACACAGCACATGTTTTATTTCGTGTGTTTTCTGTTTTTTAGTTTCTCATGCATTTTTATTGTTTCGTATCAGAGGATGGATGGTGGAAGACAAAAAAAAATGAAAGGATGATGGAAAACGAAAAACCAAGAAAAAGAAAAAGAAAACACCACGATTTCTAAAGCCCGTGGTTAAACTACAAAATCACATAAAATTCAACCTCACCTTCAGCTCGAAAGCTCCACTGAACGGAATTATAACGGCGTCTGGGTCATTTTTATCCACCCATTCTTTTATTTTAGACAGCCTTAGAAAAGTAAGAAGAAATATATAATGCATATATATGTATATAATGTATATATATTTATATATAAAACAAATATAACGCTATCTACAGGGTGTCGCAAAAACATTTAAATAATAGGCTTATTATGTCCACTGATAATAAATCAGAGATTAATTAATCAAAAATCAAAAATTAAACCAGGTTCACTATAAAATGGAGCATCAATAGGTAAATACAAAAATGGCTCCATTGCAAAAATGCAAGGATCTTTCTCAAGTTGTACTCATAGCAATGTAAAAATAGGATATTCCTGTTACAAAATCTTGACGCCCCCGAAAAAGTGTGCCATGTGACCCAAAAAATGATTAAACATCAAATGATCAAACTTTTATACCAATCTCTAAAAACCTATTTTTAAATTTATTACATGCTTGAAATGTTTAGAATCACTGTTATAAAAACTCACCATTTGTTCTTTTTTCGAATAAAATCTTTTTCGGACAAATTTATCAAATAAATCATCGGCTTCGTTGTTAACAGTAAATGCTTGTTGAGTATTTCTATCTGCAAAAAATAAAACGAAGTATAAAACTAACAATACAATAACAGGCATGCAGCAATGTACTGGGAAGATTCACCGCAGAGATTCATTTAAAAACACAGATTATACAAAAAATAAACTGTCTACGGGTGACCCAAGAAACTATCCATGTTTGAAGGAATCCGTGAAGATAGAAATCTAAAATTGTATACAACACAACATTCGAAGGGCAAACAACATTCGAAGGGATATTATCCAGTCATCTGCGACCATGTTTACTTGTCCAAACTAAGAGATACGACCATGTTTACCTGTCCAAAACTGCCCTAATATGTGAGCATACAAGATAATTTTAAGAAACATAATTCATTTACAGTTCAAGATTAGACTTTAAACAACATTTTGCTTTCATTGCAACTTGGGAGTTAAAATTTGAAAATATTCACTGATCAAACTCTTAAGTCACTACAGGAGCAAGCAGGCCGTTTCAGTATCAAAACGTAGACTGGAAATATATGACGACCCTTTAAATTGACAAATTGAGCTCACGAATGAGGGCAATTTTAATTTCCAGTTTTGAAGAGCTAAATGTGATCGCGGATTACTGGATGATATCCCAAATTCTATGTTTGCCCTTCAGATGTCGTTTTGATCACAATCTAAAGTGTGCAGCCATACGGATTTCAAGCTACAGTCCTGCAAACAGAGATATACTTTTTGTGTCATCCGGAATATTTTTCAAGAATATACCTTCAGCACTAATTGGAGAGTGGGTGTTTGTAAAAATATGCATTAGGATTGTAAACCTACAAAAGCATATATTGTAATTTACATTAATAAATTATTGTAAATTAAAAATATAATAACCGCACTTTAAATTAAAAACATAATAAATCAGAGGACGCAGGGAAACAAGGACTCGTGCAACAAGTCTAGTCTTACCATTAGATCCCAAGTTGACTCGTTACCAACCCGGCCCCAACCGCTCCTGTAACTAGGTCTCACAGCTTTACAGCAAAAAAACTGGCCAGATTTTGATGGCCACGTTTCGTTTCTGTGAGCCTTAAAACCTAAATTACGGAAGAACTGAACTGCAATGCAAAAGTTCAGTAACTTTGTTGTTTCAGGAGCTCATGTCTATTCAACTCCTTTGAATGACGGTTGACAAATTGCTTCCTGGGAGATACTGGCGGAACGAATTGTTATTGTTTTGCATTCCATTGATAGTTCTACTGGGTAACTGTACTGCATAGTTCATTCCATGGAGAGAATAATTCATTTAAAGTAAAATAAAAGTGTTTACAATTATTATTTGCTTGTGATAACAAAAGCATGAGTCTACAAACCTCAACTGAACTCCAGCCCGTGTGAAATCGAATGTGCTTCTTATCTTCGGATAACATTTTAAGCATCGATTTAAGAAATTCCTAAAATATTAGCGAAAACATTTGAGCAAGAACTTTTAGAAAGACGGCTTAGAATAGACAAAGAATTCCAGAAAACGCAAAATTGACTGAATTTTGTTTTATGAACGTGCAGCAAGCAGATGGATCATATAGGTTTACTGAGTAGTAGATATTTTGTTAAAAATCTTTATTGATAATGAAATTTATGTAAAAACAATCAGTGTACAGAAACTAGATTCCGATCCTAAAGTAATTTTTTAAGCTTTTAAGAACTTTAACATAGTCCATCAAACGAAATTAATTAATTAAAATCAGATAATGAAAATAAAAAGGTCACACTCACAAGTTCTTGAAGCCCTTTTTTATCTCCACCTCTTACGACTTTTTTATCAAGTTCATTCTGCAAAAAAGAATTAATTG
Organism: Phacellophora camtschatica; assembly: GCA_036873815.1. Taxonomy (NCBI): domain Eukaryota; kingdom Metazoa; phylum Cnidaria; class Scyphozoa; order Semaeostomeae; family Ulmaridae; genus Phacellophora; species Phacellophora camtschatica. Next base: position 6,368 of record JAYJMH010022859.1, read on the forward strand.
TCAACACAATTTTGAAATTATATAGAATTTAACTGAATCACGACATCTTCAAGCCGGTTCAATTGACTTTACGATTCAAACTCCAAATGGCATACACAACTTACTATAAATTATCTACACACTACGTAGGCCAAACTGCAAATTATTTATGCAAGTAATCCAATATGGTAAGCATGCTCCGTCGCAGAGTCTTCTTTTAAGTCTAAGGACAGGAGTGGGAAAGGAATTGGGCCAGGGAAAGGAATTGCGGAATAATGGGCATTGCGCAGGATTTCTAGCGCTTGCCTGCGCAGTATCCATAATATCCTTTCTTTTTGGTAATATTCCTTGTTCTTTACCCGCAGGTTCCAACACTATTAAGTTAGTACAGGTAAGTATACATTTTCGTACGGAGGAGGGTAAAGGTAAGTATACATTTTCATAAGGAGGAGGGTAAAAGACGCTGCGACGGAGCGTGATATGGTACGTACAATGGAAAAGTAACCTGTGATGTGACTGTGTCTTCAGTAGACCATTTCGGAAAAAAATTTCGTTCTTTTGTTATTTTTACTTAACATTTATTAAATTCCCATCAAGACAAAAAAACCTTTAAACTTCTGTGGGCCCTTTGCGAGAGAAAGAGGCAAGAATAACCATTCCCAGTGGAAACACAGGAGCAGCCTCGACGAGGTTCTATTTCCGAAAAGAAAGGTCTTGATAAAAATATGCTTTCAAAAAACAAATTTTTCAAGATAAAAGTAGTGGTTTAAACACAACATTTAAAAAAGTTTATCATTAGAAATATTCGACAATAGACCTTTTTGGAAATAGAGCCTGGTCACGCGGCTAGTGTTGTATTTCCAGTGGGAATGGTTATTCTTGCCTCTTTTTCTCCAAAAGGACCCAAAAGACATAGAAGTTTAAACGTTTTTTGTACTTGTGGGACTTTCATCAATGCTGAAAATGAGGCTAGTCCTGTAACACAATAGAACGACTTTTATTTCTGAAAAGGCCTATCCGTTAGGTTGTACTATAGCATTGACACAGTTGAGAAAATCACGCATATTATGTAAACCGAAAGCATATGGAAGAGCAGAAAGGGCAACTTTTGCAACAATTGTGAAACTGACACCCAATTTCAAAGCGATTAGCCATCGAAGACAAAGCAAATTCTCTCGAGCGGAAACTCAAAACAAACAAAGCCATGATTTGATTTTTAGAAAAGGTAACCACCGTGGTTTGTTTCGTGGAGTCAGCTTTAAAAGACATCCTCCACAGGTGCCCCCCCCCCCCCTCCCAGTGCTTCATTATGTTCTATTGTATTTATTATTAAAATTCATTTCATGTTATGAAAAGAACAATTTGGTACATGATTTCCGAAAGCTAATTTTTAAATGGATCTAGCAATAATTCGGTACCCCATTACCCGCATACAGCAGATCCCAGCTATCAAGAAACTGTATGTTTGGATTTAGCCCCATTGTTTATCAAATCATTCTATTGTTCTACTGTTATCCTAAAGATTTTGAGCCTTAGTTTCTTAATTCGCAGTTTCTTGATAGCGGAGACCTACTATATATCCAGCGTCTTCGGCAGTGGTTTTACGACGGAGCCGTATAGAAAGGCCCCGTTATAGATCACGCCCTTTAAACAGAAAAATTAAGGAAAGTCCCTTCTCAATGAATAATTATATGATCAAATTGCTTAAACATGTTAAAGTGCTACTGACATGAAAACGAAACACCTCACCCAAAACAAGTATCTCCTTCCCACCTCACCCAAAACAAATACTTCCTCCTCAAGCCACCCAAAACAAATACCTCCTTCCCACCTCACCCGAAACAAATACCTCCTCCTCACCACACCTGAAATCAATACCTCCTCCTCACCACAACCAAAACAAATACCTCCTCATCACTCCTCCTGACCTCACCCGAAACAAATACCTCCTTTTCACCTCATCCAAAACAAATATCTCCTCCCCACCTCACCCGAAACAAAACAAAATTGACACTTCATTCAAAACTCTGATGTGGTGTTTCTGTTGTGCTGTGCTGAAAAATTATTAGTGAGGTTTACAATCAGAACGAGTTTCAATGCGGGTAAGGTTGGATAATGCATACCAAAAGGAGATTTGGAAAAAAATAGCCTTTTATGTAAACGTTGCATTCCATTTTCGCAATGTTGAAGGTTCTTCGTAGTAGATCAGGTTTTTCGTAGTCGCAATAAATGAGATAATTTCCTCTTATTCTTGGAGACTTCAGCTTGTTTTCCAAAAGACGACGAAAATAGTCGATTTCACGTGGCACAAATTTGAAAAGGACAACGCTCTGATGTCTCAGGGGAAACAAATTTTCACGAGTTTATTCATCAAATGTTAAATTCAAAGATTTCCATGTCGTACTTTAACTCGTTCTGAATCTTGTCCAACCTCTATATTGTTATCAATTACGGTGCTGGATTTCCACTCTTTCAGGTATTTCCAAACGTTTTTTCGCAAAATAGTTTATCCAAATGCTAATAAAGGCAAAATAAATAGAAACACTAAAATTTTGGAACATTCTGTGAATAAGCAGGTTGCCGTAAAAACTGCGAGAAAGGCGAGTAACAACTGCCTATCAGGACCATGTTACAGTTGAACACCCGCTTAATAAAACTCGTAAGGGAAACAGAAACTGGTTTCCCAGTGTTCAAGATAACAGAAGCTAAATCAACGCTGTTAGCTCTCAAGGGATAACAGAAGCTAAATCAACGCTGTAAGCTCTCAATGAATAACAGAAGCTAAATCAACGCTGTTAGCTCTCAAGGGATAACAGAAGCTAAATCAAAGCTGTTAGCTCTCAAGGGATAACAGAAGCTAAATCAACGCTGTTAGCTCTCAAGGGATAACAGAAGCTAAATCAACGCTGTAAGCTCTCAAGGGATAACAGAAGCTAAATCAACGCTGTGAGCTCTCAAGGGATAACAGAAGCTAAATCAACGCTGTTAGCTCTCAAGGGATAACAGAAGCTAAATCAACGCTGTGAGCTCTCAAGGGATAACAGAAGATAACAGAAATATTGTATATTATAGTTGCAGGAAAAATGAATCAATTAAATTAAAAAATGTGTGAGAATCTTGCATGAAATGCTGAAATATTAAATTTATGTGAAATGTAGATGACTAGGCCCCCTCTCTTGGCCTTGTTTAGGCTGGGTAAGTAAGATCTGCATGGTCCATTTACCGATAGCTGGTTAGAAGATGAGCTAAATAAGGTTGCACATTATTTAAAAACAAACAGACAAGTCACCAAAAGTAGTAAAGGCCTATAGGAGTATTCTTACCATCAAGGCTCAGCTCTGAAGCAATCTAATTTTGTGCTGTTAGCTTCTTCACTCTGCCCGAGTACTCTGGGGAGGTTACAATGTATAGGCAAGCTCTCTACTGCCACAAATCAACTAGTTTTTCCTCTCTTGCAACAGTCCAAGCTTCTGCTGATGTGCCTTCCATCTTGTTTCGAAAAATACATTAGCACGTGATCCAAAAAACAGATTCTGATTGGTTCAAGTATGTAAAACTCGTCTTTGGTCCCCGTACACAGCAGGATTTTCGTCTTTTCGTCGCCAGCGACAAAAAAATATCAAACATGCTTTATCTCAAAGATAATCGTCAGCGACAAAAATCATTGATTTTTTACCCCGCAGACAAGCAATTTTTATTGCTGGCGATAGAAATCTTCGTCGTTGGCGACAAAAATCTGCTGTGTGCGTTAGGCTTAACCGAACTGGATAACATTCAAACCCCGCGGCATTGTTCGAGAGGCTGATTAATTTGAATGTCTTGGTCCAAATCTGTTCATGGAGATTTGTTTCGTATCGGAAAAAATAAAAAAGTTAGTTTCTTCTACTTCAGTGCGAGATGAAAGAATCTAAATAAACAGATAAAAAGCAAACCATTTAAATTAATCTGCAAAAATAATATTTACAAAAATTTGAAAACGGAGCTTGCAATTTATTTTATTTCAGCAACCAAAAACTGTTCAGATCCCGACTCAAGCAATACCACGAGGTGTGGATGTTATCTAATTCGGTTAGGGGAGAACAATGAGATCAACCAATCTAATAGGGCCTAATAGGGTTTAGATTTTTGAAAAATTTTCGCTTGAAAAATGCTCGAAAGTTGAAAAGTCAATTTTTAGAAAATGCAATCTTTCATCTTTAAAAAATTGCACCAAAAATCAACAAGAAGCAATAAAGTTAAACTGTCCATGATCATAGCAACCATTGTTCTTAAGGGGCTGCAGCGCAGCACCTCAAAAACCATAAGTCTATTGTCTTGATTATTGAGATAACATAGCGCTTATTGTTCTCATTGTTTAATAAGCAATGCAGCCTCCCAATAATTTTTTCTGTATGTTTGTTGCAGCAGGAGAGAATTCGGTAAAACAAAAGATTTATGTCTTGCACATAACAATGGGATTTACAATTGGAAACAATAGATATAACAATGGGATTTACAATTGAAAACAATAGATTTCACGCCACTAAGTGCACTCAATCAAATCGAAATGAACACAGAGAGCAAAACTTCGCAGCTTTGTTTATTGTGGTTTCTTGGCTTTGTTGAAAGGTGTAAAAAAAGTCATCATGAAGGTGATAAATTAAATTGGTCGTCTTCAAAATTGAATCTTTTGTTTCGCGAAATTATTTCCTTCTGTATGTTGCACGATCTTAGCATATGCTTGGTAACAAAACCATTACTAGCCTTAAAATTGTCAATGTACCAGGTTAGCTATTAAAACGGATATTTTCATTCAAGGTTAAGTGTAAAAAGTATCAAAAAGTAACAAATATCAATTTTTTACTATTCATTTTGATAGGCAGTCACGCTGGCAAAGCTGCTACGAACGAGCCTTAGTTTTGATAAATGTGTGTTTGCTTGAAGTTGATGCAAAAGGTTTCAACTTAAAGTTTGATACCTTGTCTGCCAAAATCTACTTAGTGTTTCCTGATATTTACTAAAGGAATGCAAACGTTTATAGCCTTCTCGAGACAATAATGTAGTTTTTTAAGCTTAGTGGGTAGATTGCTATGATGTCATCATATTTACATACGTGTTATGTCATCATAGCTATAAATGTGATGTCATAAATATGTTTATATAATAAAATAATGACAAATTATATCAAAGCAATAAATGTGAGATAATAAAATAATGGCAAATAATATCAAAGCCATAAATGTGAGATTTCAATGACGTCAGAAGATTTAATATAACTTCCTTATCGAGACGAGTTAGATTAGTCTTAAAAAATCAGAGAAGAAACTGCATTGAATAATTGTATTGCAGCTATGTAATAACCTTAACCATCGCAGCTTTAGTCTTGTTAGATTATTTACAAAAACAAATTTATAACGTCATCTGTTACCATACTTTGCTTTCCAAGGCAAAAATTTGCAACAAGAGATAACGTAATAACATAACCTGCTAACTGGTGATTTACACGTTAACGAGCAAAGTATCACCAAAAGGAATTATAACAGACAAACAACCAACCAAGCTCCAAAAACTATGCAAAGAGTCCTCGAAATATTTTCCAAAAATTACTGAGGCAGTACAGACACCAAAACGTTTATCCCACATTTTTGCCCGAATTATTGGGGGAGGGGGGAGGGTGATGCCCCAACATCCCCAGGTAGCAAAGCCTCTATAGATGATGTTTTAAGAGTTCCATACACTGCCTATACGCAAGCTTGCTTCTACGTAATTTCTAGTTCAAAACTTCTATTTTTTCGCCACTCTTCCTGGGTACTGTTAAAACTAAAATCAAACATGATTGACTTAAAAGCAAAATATAAAGGAAAGCATGATTTGATAAACTGAAATACATGTGTTACTTCCCAATATCCCTATAGCATTTTAAGTAAAGTAATTGCTCCAAAACAGAGATATGGTCATTATTGTAAAGTGTTAGTAAAACCCAACCAGTTTCAGTGTTATTTATTTCAATCAGAATGGAAGAGTTTCGCATTCTAAATTCACTATTAGATGTTTTTACATGTTGAACATGGACGGTCAATTCACAGAATCATTTGATGAAAATTATGGGACGTGAATGGCTTAATTTAAAATGTAAACAAAAGCAAAGCTGGTTCAAACATACACGTGTGCATGCTTACTCAGTCTTTTCTTGGTGAAAAGAAAAATTAAACAGTGTCGACATAAATAGTGAAAAAGCCAAAAGCTTGCTGCATCTTACGTTATATTTTCTTTTAAAATTATGCGATTGGCATAAAAAACATCCAAATGTTCAAATGCTTCCTGACACAAAAACAGCAGAATTTACTAAAAATCATAAAAACCAAATAATCTTTTTTTCTTCTGATAAACTGCGCCTGGCTGGACGTCACTATTAAAATTGTTAGCATGTCTTAAGTTCTAAATACAACGAAAACGCCTAATAAAAGGTTCGAATTGAAGGATCATATTAAATAGCACAAGAGACGAGAATTTGCTTACAGTACACCAGTATGGATGCAGTACGTTTCTTTTAAAGCTAACAAAAACAAGAGTAGTGGACTGGCTCAGAATTTCTTACAACGCATAAATGCAAAAATACTGTTTCTTCTGAAAATAGCTGTTCTGAAACAACAGGTCTTCATTTAAAAAGAGATTGATATGATAAAACATATTTTCATTTCAACAAAAAGGGCCGGTGGGCCAGTCCGCCACTGAACATTAATTTCCTAAAATTTTATCGAAGTTGTTTCTAAACCCTTTCACCCCGGGAAGAGCCATATGGCCCATTGACAAACAATGTAAGAAGTCATATATCCAGGAGGTGAACGCGGGTAGAACGTTACATTAATTTAAAATATTTCAGGGTATCAAATAAATTAAGCTGGTTTGCGTGTGCTACCCCCTGCAAAATAAAACTTGCATATAGGGTTTGCGTGTTTGGCAGAAATAAATCCGGGCGTAAAAAGGTTAAGATCAGCGCCTCTTTACTGAAAGTGTCTTAAGTTTTTTTATGTGTAACTTTACCGTATAACTTTATGTAAAATCTACTAACCAATTCTACTCACCAATTCTATACTTAAACTACTCACCAACTCTATATTCAACTCTGACTTGTCCCCGCTCGGCAGCGGCTTATTCAAGGCCAAGAGAATGCAATTCACCATGATTGTTGAAAGAATAAAATATTCAAAAGGCTAAAAAGCGTTAAAGAAAACCATGACATCTGTCTACTCGTTAAAACAAGGATGTTTTAACATTTTCTTCGCTTTCTGGTCAGGGTGGAGGCCAAATTGAACTTAATTAATCTTACTAATGCACGGAATTATAAATCGTAAAAAGATAACTAACACTATCAATTAAAAAATGATATCAACAATTAAATGCAAATATTAACGAATATTAATTATATTTTCATTAGCTTTTTAGGAAATGTTAAAATAGCCTACAAGATGATAAAAATGACGAAGAACGCTTCGATTTAAGAGAATAAATTTGCTGTTGCCAACATTCTTGTTTTGTTAAAATAACAGAAAATAATTCCTAATAAATTCCTAATTTCTTGATTCCTTATCAATTGAATGCGGGATATTGTTCATACACAGATATCTCAATAAACTTTCTACAAAAAATCTAGCTTTAGTTTATCCAGCCGTATGATTAAATGTTTAAACTTTAAGCGATCAATCATTTTGGTGAGAATTATGTTAAAGAGACGAACACCTTACCAGCTTTTCAGTCTTGTGGTTGCCTTTTAAGTACCACGATAAATTCGGCATTAGGATTTGATAATTATCAAAAATACATACTTTCCGTTTAAACAGAATCTACTAATTATTAACTTAGCAGAATTTCAATGTTTTGATATCGCTTTAACGGTTAATTTCAAATTTACCAGGAAAATCGTTCTCGACTGGTAAAGTCATTGCGCGACGATGACGCAACTTTTAGAAAGATAACCAAGTTCTTCAATATTTCAATCGCTTTGGAAAAGCACAATAAAAGCTCATGAAAATCATCAAGAACTTCTCTTCCAGCTCAAGTGAGACTGTTCTTAACTGTCGACTGTGTAATTTAAGTTAAAACTATACAATTTTCTTTGCGCTCAACAAAAAAGGATACTTTTGACTCTGAAATAATCCGGCAAACTCTTCGGATGATGTTGTCTTCGGCAAAGAGAAACAAGCTTCGGTACCTCTTCCGTTCAGGACCTGCAATTCTTTGCATTGACGAACTTCTCGACTGCGAAGCTGCCGACTGAGACATTGCAGAAACCCTTCGATCGTTGTCTAACGGTTGTGCGGACATGACTATTTCGGCGAGAAAACGAAAATAAGTCGAAAAACGAACTCTGTAAATAGGCTACAGATTCACGATTTTGTGGCGTTCTCGTGTCCTTAACGGCATCGTAACTTTGACGCTGCTTACAACAGTCAAAACAGCATTAAAACCTTTATCACAACCAAGATGTTAACTTGTTATTACTTCAGTGTCTTTGCTGTACAAATTCATTTCACATATATCTTCGCTTAGGCGTAAGCTATACGTTTGCATATTCTCCGACCCAGTCACCTGCTAGATCTCACCACGTGACATTAACTAAGACAAAAACCCTTCAAATATAAGCAAATTAGCATAATGGCGAGCAACAAAGGCAGAACAGCAAGAAGAGCACCTGTCGTCGGTATGATGGGTCCTATGTTGTCAACAAGGCATTTGTATATCATATGCAGCTATAACTGTAACATAAATGATTGGAAAAAAATTATAAATGAAAAATTTGCTGAGGACTGTATAAAGTTTCAGGGTCGGATTAACAAAAGGGGGCCTAAAACCTAGGTATTGCAATAATAATAATAATAAATAATTCGTTTAAGGTTGGCGTCTAAAGGTTTAGCATGAAACTAATTTAAGCCAACTAAGTAAAGACGTGGCAGTAATTAGCTATTTTACACAGTTTTAACTTCAAACAGAGGACTAACAACCAACCTATACTTCTTCCATAGTTCCTTGGAAAATGTTTAGGCTAGATAACAGGCGGACGTATAATCAGATAAGACGTTTTTGGAGGCCCATTTATGTGCAGGAAAATCGGGGGCTGGTAACATATTGCCAACTAGGGTTATCGATTTCTGGAGAGGATTTTGTACACTAATCTTAAAAGACGAGCATGTGCGGCACACGAGGAATGATTTAAGGAGGGGTTGGTAATGGTTCTAAACATCGTTCCAACTTTATAGAGACTTCCTTATAACTGGGTATTTTGGGTGTCACATACACTTACATTTGGGGGTCTTGTACCCTCCCCTCCCCCCACTGAGTGCATATTGGTTATAGAGCACAACAAATAGTAACCTGAACAGAAATGTTTTGCGTTGTTCTGTGCAATTTTCTATTCGTTTAATTGAAATTGTCCTAGTTGTGCACAGTTGAACTGCTACTATCTCAAAATTTCGGGCCTTTATGCTATATGGTGTCATAAAAACGTAAATTTAAGCTGGCTGAAAACAGATGTTCGAAAAGTTATTATAACTTGGAATAATTAGGAATAGTCATTCAAATAACTACCAAACAAGTTAACATACATTTTACAGTTTGAACCCAGCCATATAGAATTCTCAAAGGAATGAAAACTTGTTCGAGATAAAAAGCCAAATTAATGCTGAAAGCTCTCCAGGAATACACAAAACAGTTTGAGTGCAGTTTCATTCCATGGGGAATCGATTGTAAATATTGGAACTCCCGCACAGTTGAACTGTTAATTACTCGAAATCTCACAAGGAATGAAAATTTGTTCGAGATAACTAAAGCCAAATCAACACTGAAAGCTCTCCAGGGATACACAAAACAGTTTGAGTACAGTCTCATTCCACGGAGAATCGATTTTAAAAAATATTGGAAAAAACTTGAGCACAGTTGAACTGTTACTATCTCGAAATCTCAAGAGGAAGGAAAATTTGTTCGAGAAAGCTCACCAGGGATACACAAAACAGTTTGAGTAGAGTTTCATTTCTTGGGGAATCGATTGAAAATGTTATTCTTGTGCACAGTTGAACCGTTACTATCTCGAAATCTCAAGAGGAAGGTAACTTTGTTCGAAATAACCAAAGCCAAATCAACACTGAAAGCTCTCCAGGTATACAGAAAACAGTTTCAGTACAGTTTCATTCCACGGGAATCGATTAAAAACGTCGTACTTTTGCACAGTTGAACTGTTACAATCTCGAAGTCTCAAGGGGAATGAAAATTAGTTCAAGATAGCAAATTTTCGAGATAACCGAAGTTAAAATACGCTAGTAAAAGCTTTCAAGGGATATGCAAAACAATTCGAATAATCCAGCAGTTCGAGTGGTTCGAGGTTCAACTGCATTAAGAAGGTTTAGATTCTACTGTATTACGAAGGTTTAGGTTTAGCAACTACGAGTACGAGGTTCAAAAAAATGCATTCCAAAATGAGATTTAACAAAATACACAGCCTAAGTGCAAATATTACGTCCAATTTTCGCAATAATTAAGGTTCTTCGTATATTAGGCCTTTTCGTTGTCACTATAATAAAGCCAATTTCCTCTTCTTTTCGGGGATGTTGGCTTGTTTTTCCAAGACGACGAGAAACAGTCAATTTTACGTTACAGATTTAAAAAGCACAACGTTCTGATGTTCCGTGGGAACAGCATATTTTACAAGTTTATTCTTTAAATTTTAAATTTTATTGTTTTCCGTGTCATGTCGTGCTTATAACTCGTTCTGAATCTAAGCATCCCTGTTGTATCTGAATATAAGACTCGTTCTGAGTCTAAGTCCCACAAAGTAGTTTGAAATTGTTCTGAAAAGATTCCACACAATTGTTTTGCATATCATACTCATCGTTCGGGATCTAGATCTAAACCTCCTATTGTTATTCTAGTTCATTTTTAAAACCATGACGGAAAAATGTTTGATTCAAGCAACGAACCGATTAAAACATGTCTGAACACTATTAACAAAAAATCTTTTTTCATGAAGAATATGAACCATTATGAACTATTTTAACCTCCAGTGCATCAAGATCGTCACAATTGAATAATTAATACCATCGTTCATCGCATTCTTGCCTCGTTGCTTGATATTGATGAAGTTTCTCGTTCGCAGGTGAATTCGAAAAACGATGTGTCATCTATTCGATGACAATGCGGATAAATGACGTCAGATTTAATTCACATAAAGTTAAAAGTCATATGCGCATTGGTTATTGACGGGTAAATGTCATCCATAACAAGGCAGTTGATGTTTAGAAGACGCATTTTTATGAAAAACATGATGAACGTACAAAACTATAGAACATATAACATATAATATATAACGTACAACATACAACATAAAACATATTACATATAACAGATAATATATTACATATAACATACAACATATTACATATAAGATGTTATATTGCATATTACATATAACATATAACATACAACATAAAACATGTTACATATAACAGATAATATATTACATTTCACATACAACATACAACATACAACATATTACATATAACATGTTATAGTGCATATTACATTTGACATATAACATACAACATATTACATGTTATATTGCATATTACATATAACATAACACATATTACATATAACAGATAACATATTAAATACAACATACAACATATTACATATACCATATAACATGTTGTATCACATATTACATATAACATATTTCACATAAATGAACATAATTGCTCTAAATCCTAAGTAAATGTATGTTGTAAGAGGGGCTCTCAAACCTTAAATTTTTCAGCGGCACATCATTTCTCAGCACGGCCCTGTTTACGCTAAGCATTAAAACCAGTAAACATCAATCAATTCTGGATGTACGTTGGATAACAAATGTCCTATAGTTACCATCCTCGATTTTTGCCCCCTTGCCATTCTAATACTCTGGCGTCCCTGACCCTCTCTCTGTGGCTAATCAAAGTTTTTTGCTAAAAAGACGCTGCAACTTGACATAAATTATGCTTAATTATGTCAAAAAATATGCTTAATTATGTAAACTTATCAGAATAGATAAAATGAACACTGAATTCCAATTGAATCGGTTTGCTCTGAACAGCTTCCAGAGTAGTTGACAAGATTTAAAAAATCACCCAAAGAAAATAAACTGGATTAATTTAATTTATAGGTTTTTGGTCTTACATCAAATATTCTTAGAATACAACTGAAAAAGATGCAATTGACTTGTTTTCCTAATCGATAATCACAGGCATTGTGGCTTAAAATCGCATTCGCTGAAAATTAATTTAATTTCTTTCAATTCAGGTCTTTTGGTATACAAAGAAATTAAATTTTTTCAAATACTTTCAAAACAAGTTCTGAATTTTACAAAATCCACAAACGAAATCTAGGCAAGTAAAGATTTGAATATTTCAAGATAAAATACAAGTAATACCTCACAATTATTTTTATATATGATCTGATAGGTATCAAACTCGACATTTCGAAACGTAATTAAATAGTAAATACCGTAATAATTCGATTAAGCCTCGAAGGGAGGGGCTTATTCAAAATTCAACCTTTGATAGGGGGGCTTATTCGAGACAAGGGGGGGGGGGTCTTATTCAAAAGTCAGCTTCCCTGAGAGTATTATCTAAAAAAAACCATGGGTATTATCTAAAAAAGTTATCTTATATGAAACTCAACATAGGTATGGTCGTACAAAAAAGAATTCTGGAAAGTTTGTAA
>JAYJMH010022870.1:0-19062 GCA_036873815.1 Phacellophora camtschatica
TTTCATTTAGCTTGAAAATGATGTTAAGATGACATCGAAATGTCGCTCATTATTATCGTTAATATTTATAATTAAATGTTACAGAAATAATATTCTTATTCGAAAGATGATAAAAATCTTTGGTTTTTAGTTGCCGCACACACCATGATTTCCTTGCCAAAGACATACATGTTTCGATAAAAATTACAAATTACCGACAAAAATGATGCCGGATGCCGGGATCCCGGCAAGTAAAATTGTTTTGGTTAGCCGGGACTATTTTCTCCGTATAAACAGCGCCCAAATGATGTAGAATGCCTTCGAGGAAAATTTTCCTTCTTTTCCATTGTTTGTGGTACTCCTTTGCCGGGTTACTCAGTTTTCTCCTGCGTTCTCGGGAAGAACGCTGTTTTCTGTCGGGAAAGGTTGAAACTGTCCGAGGAGTAAATTTCAACGCTTTTTCCATCGAGTAATTCGCTGGGGGAAGCAACGCTGGGTGGGTACTTAGACGTGAGTGTACATAGGGAAGAACAACCTGAGGTAGACTCGCATTTCGACTACGACTCGCATTTCTTAAAGCCTATGCGCAATTTTGAAGAGTTAAGAAATTGTTAAAGCTGAAAGCTGAAACCTTTAAATAGTGTTCTCTAGAAAAAATGTGTGTAGCTAGAAGACACTGATGATGAAATATCTCTTTTTTTAACACAGGGATGATGGCACTTCGCTGGATTGTTTTTTTGGTGGTATTTCTTTTTGTTGGATTCAGCAAATGTGAAAATAAAACTGCCAACATTACTAGGCCTACTGAAGCCCCAAACGTTAATCAAATAGACCTTAGTGGTAAACCTGACAGGCCTCTGGAGTATGAAGGTATTTCTTTTTTATTTGATTTTCTCTGACCCTTGTGTGGCCTAAGCGTAGCCTCAACGCGTCTCCAAGAGGAGAACTTTCACGCAGGCTAATCCTTAATATTATTACATTTATATAATATCGGTGTAGGCAATAGAAATAAATACTAATATAAACTAATTTGCTTGTGCTCAAATATCATATTTCTGCGATAAATCATTGTTGTGTATAACTTGTCGTAGTGTAGGCTATTATCGATGTGAAAAGAATTTTCGTTTTCTCTGAAGCATTGACATTACCATTGTTTGTAAAATTGTAAAACTGTAAAATATTCTTTGAGTCAACCGATCAAAGCAGCTCAAATTACGTTTTTAGTGCCAACATGAAACTTTTGAATGTCTTTGTTTTGAAGCTTAGAACGGCGCTTTTTCAAAGGCATTTGTATATTCGTAAATTCGTATATTCGTACATTTATATATTTTTTTAATTTTTTTAATTTTTTTAATTTTTAATTTTTAATTTTTAATTTTTAATTTTTAATTTTTAATTTTTAATTTTTAATTTTTAATTTTTAATTAATTTTTCAGTACCTCTTTAGTCACTTGGAGAACATTATCAACGGCAGCAGGGAAGTCAAATTTAGCAATGTCATCTATCGAATAATGATGGAGTCCTGATGCCCATGGGCAAGCAATAGATAACCTGTTATCTAGTAGCCATACGTCATACTCTTTTTGTACGAAATACTCAATTAAATTCGTTGGAATAGTATCCAAAGTAAAGAGACGACTGCTGGCACCCAATCCATGAGAAACGAGTAAAGGACCTTTACCACCACCTTTGTAGCGAGTCAAAAGAAGTTGAACCTAAAAAACAATTTGTGGTAAATTCATTTTTAATCAACAAGTTAAACTACATCAACTTGGTAAGATTTTCTCTGACTGTTGCAAAAAAATTTAATCTGCAAAAAAACATTAAATTGTATTTGTTTACAATTTCAACAAAATGTAAATGTTTGATTTTACAAAACGTATCCAGAATTCCATTTTACTGATATTCCAGATCAATGTTAGTTTTGTCTAGTATAATATGAGATTTACTCACGTTATCTTCTGTGACAAATTTATAAACAACAGGGATAACATTTCCAAGTTGCAATTGTCTCATTTTCCTTGGTGGGGCATTTGAATCAAACGAGGTGCACTCTCTAATGCCACAATACGTTTTCCAAAGAGTTTGCTCAAAATATTTTCCAAATTTTGTTGTCCATTTCAGTGTCTCAAGTTGACTTTGCGTATTCGTTATTTCAATGGTTCTTATTTGTTTTGCAAAATCCTTCACAGCAATTTTCATGACACCATTTGCAATCACTTCCTCGTTGTCTCCAGTACCATAAATATCAACAAATAAAGTGGTCGTGTCTGTTAGGCCCGTTTCAAAACATTCATCGGCTTTAATGATTTTTTTGCCAGCAAATCGGTATGATGTGTTTTCAGCTGATGTCAAAATGAAACTATAAAGCATTTCTTTTGCGTCAACAATTTGTTCGCTGTCTTTAAACAAATTGAAAACTCCTAGAAAACAAAACAAACAAACTGATAGCATCGCAGATTTCAGAAAAGTACTATGAAAGTTGTTTGAAATTTTAGTAAGAAAAGCCATTACAAAGTTGGTTGTTGTTACCAACCAGTACAATTTTTTTCTTCAGTAAACCAATTTCCCCTGCAATGATTATAATGATTAATTTTGCAGTGGACGATAGCATAATTTACAACTTTAATCATCTTATAAATTGATAGTTGAAAATCAAGTACAATTGAAGAAAAACAAGAAGGAAAACACGGAGGAGTAAGCAAACCACAGGCATGAGAACAACCAATAAGATTCATTTAACCCATGTTCAAAGGCAACAGCCGAAGACTTCAAACTACATTCTCAATACAACGCTGCTTATAATTACCACACGCATCACGTGATTTTACTTTGATAATCACCTGAAGAAATTGTAAGAGGATTGATCGACAAACCATGACACGTAACAGTACCCATAATACTTGCTGCATGATTCGGATCGTGTTCAAGCAATTCTTCTACGTCATCAGATTCAACCGTGACAACGAATTCACATTTTGAAACTTCATCCGTTTTCTTAAATTTCAATTCTCCATGCATTCTTTCACTAAATCTTATTCCTGGCAATCGAGGTTTGATTGAATTATTGTCTAAAAATAACAATAAAATTATTGCTAGCTTTCGTTTTAAATAATATTTAATAACACTAAATATGCATGAAAACATCTTTAAAAGTTAAAAAATTACCACAAGTTAAGTAGAAAGAGAAAACAGTATGGCATAACTTCTAAAGAAAAATCAAACTCACTAAAATCTCGATGCTCATCATAATCAATTTTCCAACCAGCATCTTGAATGAGTAGCCGACAAGATCTTTCTGCAAGCAATGATATGGTTGCCAATGGATTCACTCCAACTGCAGTTGGAATTATTGCACCGTCCATGACGTATAAACCAGAATGCACATCGTCAGTATCACCTTTGAAAAAAAATAACATTAACAAAACCCATGTTTTTGGTACCCTTGCAGGAAATATTGGTACCCTTGCAGGAAATTTTGGTACCACGAAAGGAAATTGTTGGTCTTCTTGGGTGAGTGTTATTGGACAAGATTATTTTGCATTGAAACAAAAAGAAAAGCAATTTTTGCCCTGACAAAATAAGTCAATATTTCAAAGATTAAAATATAAAATAAGAAAACCACGTAAAAGAACGCAATTACAAATTTCAAAATGTAAATACCTATGTAAACCTGTCCCTTGTGATTTACAACCCCTGATTTACCATCTTTGCCCATGGGACACCCACCAAGAGGGTGCACAGTGACAAGTTTTCTGTTCATTTTCTGCGACCAAATTGGATTAATTAGGTGTGTTCCACCAAGCTGGGTTGTCAGTTGATGTAATCTCTCATTGACTTCTTCAAAATTCTTCTGATATCCAACATTTTCCCACTCAATGTAAGCACCATCATTTTTCGGATCAACGCAAATTTTGCCTGAAGAATCATCATGACTCATGCACAAAAACGCAAGAGTTTTTTCTATTTCTTCATGCTTGAGTCTCTAAAAATAAAATTCAAAAACACCTTCAGATCTCAAAACATTTCATGAAAATGAAAATGAATCGCCCATTGCAAAAGCACCTGTTAAAAAATAAATTAATTAAAATAAATAAACAAATCAGACACACTTCTCCAAACGGTAAAAATGCTCACACAATAAAAAGTTTCAAAAGAAAATCTCAGTGTGTATGAATGTTAAAAAAAACTGAAACTTGAAAGTGCTAAAGGAAAAAAATGACAAAAAACAAACCTCTAGCAATTTGTCCATATTTTTATCAGATGGAAAAGTTTTTACCCCAAGAGTTCTACTAGCAAATGCCATCACCGTCCTTAGTACGAGATCAGACGCTCCAGGAGGTGTCCCATCTTCGATTACGATTCCTTCTTTATACGGTTTTCCAGGCAATGATCGCAAGTCAATTATTGATGAAATACAAGGTCCTGGGACATCTTCATGGACTTTTTCGTATTTACCAGTTTCCATGCCTACCGAATTCACTTTTTCATTGCAATGGTAGCTAATTCCAAGAAGGTCACCATTTCCTGTAAACCTCGATCCAATTTTGTCTGAAATAGTAAGACCACGTTGTTTTGATTTGAGTAAAATTTTAGTTGAGCCAATTGAGCCAGCGCCAAAAATGACATAGCTTGCACGGACTGTTTGTTCTTCCTGCTTCAGGCCCTTGTGATCAACATGTCGTTTATAATCAACTGTCCACATTTTAGAAAAGGAATCATGCCGAACAGATATCACTGAAATCTGAAGAAATTCACAAGAACATTATTTAATTTCATCTTCTAGCTTTTACAACGCAACTTAAATATCACGTTAAAAATTGATTACTTTGACATAACATGAAAATAGCCCATTACTTGTGTGTCAACCAAATGGCGGGATGAATGAATGAATGAATAAACTTTTATTTATAAAAATACTAATATTTTACAATGAGCTCCAAGCGACTAACGCAAATCAGGTCTTATCTAACTTGGGCATAATAGAACAATTTGAAATAAAGAATAATCATTAAAAACTAGATAAAATGCATAAGAAATCTAATAAAATAGGAAAAAATAAAAGGTTATAAAGTTCCCACCATCGTCAACAATTACAATTTTTCTCAACAATATTGATGAAAAAATGACAAAAGATACTAAAACGAAAGCAAAAAAGAAGAAAAGCTGCTTAGACGAGGAGAGGTTAGTAAAACCGACAAATATTCTCAATGAAGAAACAAGTAGCTTCCAAATATAAACTTTTTAGGAATGAATTCAAATTCTGATTTCCAAACAACAGTAAATTGCACAAGGCTTAGAGTCCAAAACTGAAATATCCAATAACGGAATTTCTTAAAGTCATTATTGATATAACCAAAAGTTGCAACAGTTAAAAGTAATGTTTTATACCTCTGTAAAAATATGAGCACCATGACATTTTGCATCTGGTAAGTAATTCATGTTCAAGGTATTTTTTGCCCCAGTGTTACATCCAGAACAACAGTTGCCACATCCATTACAAGCAGGTTGATCAAAACGATGCATTGTCTTGTCCGTTCTTTCATCTTCAAAGTTGACTAGCCTAAAAAACAAAAGGAAACCATTTTGAAACTTGCCTATCTTAAATTTTATGCCAAAATCATTTGAAGTTTAGTAGAACGATTTGAACTTCACGTTATTAAAATAGAATTCCTAAAATAGAAGGGGCTTATTTGAGGGGGGCCAATTCGAGGATTTACGGTGAAGGCAAGAAAAGAAGTAAAAGTACTGAGCTCCGGGAAGCATGATGCTGCATTACTTAATTCACCAAATACTTAGTACCCACGCAAATATGAAAGGTACAAAAAACATATTCGTACTACAGATTAATCATTAAAATAATTGAAGTATTAATAACGTAAACCTCCATTTACTTACAATGGCGTTTTCTTCAAAAATTTTCCAACATCTTCAATGTCAACAAGTCCCTTGACTGCCTCTTCCATTGCATGCATTTTTTTCAATTTTGGATAATAATCTGGATACTCATTTGGTTTTAACATATCCATGAAATGTTTTCGATCAACATCCATCATTGTTTCCATATCATCCAGTATATCTTGTGGCCAAATTGCATCTTCAAATACTCTGGGATCAGCATCAATACAAGCATTAGCGTTTATCAAAGATGTCCCACCAAGTCCACATCCTTGTATTATTGAAATATCCTTGCTGATAATCGCTTCGTAAAGGTCAGAAGGATCACCTAGATTTTAATGAAACATTACTGCAATGAAGAATCATAACTCTTGTCGACAAAGCACAACAAATGAAAGATCATTTTGTAAAAACTAAAATACAACTTCACCATATTCAAATAAGCAGGGGCGAAATTAAAAAATATTTTTGGGGGGGTACAACTTCAAAATTTGCCGACAAAAAGGGCGTGGTTACTAAAAACAAATATCAGTTCCACGTGACCAAATTTTCAACCTGCCCTAACACAATGCCAGTCGGACATGTAGTATTTTTGCAGCTTTTCGCATATGTTTGGGGGCCCGGGGTACTCCCCGGGAAATTTTTCGTGACCACGCCCTTCTGATTGGCTTAGAACGACTCCAATATATGTTTCACATTGGTGATTGACCTTCACTTTAAGGTAGGTCAAACATCTGACATAAAGGTTTAGCAAATTTTAAAATTTAAGATTGCTGGAATGACGTGGTCGAATGACGACATTTATACAAATAATTTCAGGAAGAAAGTTGCCTTCTTTGTTTGGGATATATCTCAATTTGCTGACAAAAATTTTGTTTGTGCCGACAGATAAAATATTGGGGTACAACGCCCCCCGTACCCCCCTATGGGGACGCCCCTGCAAATAAGTAAACAGAGCATATATCGGTTTTGCATTTACAAACAACCATTAAGACAACAAAAATAACATTTGCAAACTTTCTCCGTATATTTTTAGTTTATCCTTGGCAGAAATAAATCACAGTACAACTCTAAACCTTGTCAAAAAATTATTATTTTTAAAGTTTTTATTTAAACCCTTTTACCCCGAGAATTGACGTGCTCAAAGTCTATTTCATTCAAGTACTAAAAAAATTAAAGTAAAATATATATCTGCGGAGGATAATCTTCTGAGGAGGAGCCTCGGTTTTTCTGCGGAGGAGCTGGCAGGACCATATTTTTTGTTTTACTTTATATAACGAAATAGACTTGGAGCAGGTCTACCTCGCTAAGGCCTATCTATATGGACTATTGACAAGCAACGTAAAAAGTAATATTTTCAAGGCGTAAATACGGTGTGTGTGTAGATTTATTTTAATTTGATTTACTATAGCTAACAATATATACACATATATACAGAGTTAACTAATCAAAATCGAATGTGTGTGTGGTCAGAATTTTATGTTAATTTCAAAGATTTCAACGAATGTTTATCATAAACATTAATTTGGTTTCGATGTGCGACCCTCTGCAAAATAGATGTTATATACGATTGCATGTTTATCAGAAATAAATCAGGACGTGAAAGAGTTAAAATAAATCCTGATACCACAATACCACATCTTATTGTAAAAGGTATTTATTAATTTTTAGTCATCTGATGACAATAGTAAGACAATAAATAACTCACCAATAATATCAGATTTTCCTTGATAAGAAATTTGAAAATGTTTTCTAGTATCAAAAATACTTTCTGGAAATTCTCCCGGTAACCACTCTTTGCCTCTCTCAAGAATGCAAACCTTTTGTCCTGCGCGTGCACAACGACTTGCAGCAATAGATGCCCCATATCCTGAGCCTATAACAATGACGTCATAATGTGGTTCTATCTGCGCATGCTCCAAGGAAAGTCGTGGAAATCTGCTTGCCATTCCCTGAAACGGATGGTATTCAAAACATTCTCATTAAAATACGGCTACAGTTAGTCAAGTATCTGAAAAGATCCTGAAAATAATAAAGAGAAAAGAAATGAAGCAATACAGCAATACTCAGATTTCCTCCAAATCTAAATAGTGTTAAAAGGTGAAACCCAAAAGCTTCCCTACCAGGATTACGGTGAAACAGATGGCTGTCTCGCTACTACGGCGGATCATCCCCAACGATCTGTTTTTGACCTGAAAGCCTAACAAGAAGGCGAGACTCGTGTTTTTGAAGCCGGAAGTGGTTTTCATGCAGACCAAACGGCTGAGTAACAAGATTCCGGCTACACCTAAAGTCCCTAAACATTGTCAATAGAAATTCTATTGGGAATCTGTGCGTACGAGTCCACAATTATGACGAAACGAACTCGCGCCGATCTGAGATCTCAGACGTGTCTGTGTTTCTCATGTAATTGGATTATATGCTTCATTGTACCTTTACAAATACTAAACAAAAAACAAGGGATGCCTGTACAACGGTTGAAAAGATTACCTATTTGGAAATTATCCTTATCTGCCAAGTTATCAGACGGGCAATTAGAAGGAGGAAAACGATAGTGTAGTCCAAAAATGGAAATACAACAGGTTTACTGGAAGACGCAGAAGTACAAAACAACAATTGTTTTCATTTCTCAAAGGATTCTGCATTGCATAATCCAATCCACAAAACTTTTCAAGGAATTCAATGTCTCACTAGACACTTGCTCTCCATTGCAATATGGAGAAACCTTTTCAAAACTATTGTCCAAAAACGTATTGAGAAATTCAATTTTGGATTTGATTTCTTTCACGGTAATATAGAGAAACTTCCCTCTGTGTCTAAAACATTGAAGGCATTGAAGGGAGATCGAATTTAGATCCTTGGACATTGCTATACATTGCTACATTGCTAGGTTGTTATGTGTAATTGTCTTGAGTATAGAATCATAGCTTTGGACTTTAGCTCTTCCGCGGTAATATGGAGAAGTTTCCCTCTATGTCAACAATACTAAAGAGAGATTGAAATTTGACCTTTGGTCATTCCAGCATTCTCATGTTTTTTTTACTGTTGCAAGCATACAAAATTATGGTTTTGTAAGGCCTTTATGTCAAAATATGGAGAAAGAAGCCTCTTTTGTGTAACTATAATAAAAGAAATGCTCTATTTTGATCCTAAAGACTCTCGTTCAATTTAATATCCATTCAGGAGAACGATAACAAAATATTCTACCGGGTGCGCCAAAAAACGCGGAACATCTTTGACGAGCTACCAAAAATCGTGTACTGCACGGATAACGGTGATTAAAGTTGATATTCATGTCAAAAAGACTAAACTAGTTAAAAACAAATTTTGGGGATTTTTTTCGACGCTTGTTCTTCAGTTATAAGCGATTTTCAAAAAATAGTCGATCTCGAAAACTCTGAAAAACATTGATCAAATTTCAAAAGCTTGAGAGCACATGGACCAAGAGAGATTCCCACAACGACGCCAAAGACGGCTCCTACTGAAATACGGAACGAGGAACGGAACGAACTACTGAAATACGGAACGAGCTACTGAAATACGGAACGAGGTACTGAAATACGGAACGAACTTCTGAAATACGGAACGAACAGCAGCAACAAAACATTTTAAAAACCCAACAACAGCAACAAGTTTATAAAGCAATATAAGATGTGAGTGATCGGTGACAGCCATTTAGAATTTTCTGCAGATTTAAAAAAATTATTTTTCAGCTAACTTGAAAAGGATCAAATTAATTTTCAAACTTGCCTTTATGTTCAGTACACGATCGACTGAAGACGTAATTTCGAATTGAAAAACCTGATTTTGAGACGTACTGTTGCAAATCTTTGGGAATTTCAATATAAAATAAATTTCTTATTTATTAGGGGTCGGTCATTTTTAACTCTGGGTACCTGGGCGGGCTAGAATTGCCCGGGGTATGAAAACTATTTAAAGAAAAATTAGGTGGTATGAAACATTTTGGAAGGTTTTAAGGGAGGGGGGGTATAAACATTTTGAAGATATGTGCCACAAATTTGAAGCTGAACAAGCTAAGTTGAGGCATACTGTCAGAGTTTTAGTATTGTGTGACAGAGGCAGTTATTATTTTAAATCGAGCATTTCAATATTTTTTAGTCTTGGAAAATTGAATAATTTTTTCGTGTATAGGGGAGGGTATGAAATTTTTCAATACATTTTGCTGGGGTATGAAATTATTTGGATTTTTTTGGGGGTGACAAAACTCTTTGATTTTGTATAGTTCTTGCCCGCCCCGGTACCCAGAATTATAAATGACTGACCCCTTATAGCAATTACTAATTATTATTTTTAATTACTAACGTTGGTTTTACGTTTCAAATTGAAAAAGATACAAATATTTTGAGCTCAAAGCGGACGTAAAATGAATCGAAATTACGAGTAAAAACCATAAATCGAAATAAGCTGTTAAACTGTTAAACTTAAACTGTTCAGCAGTTGATTCCAAACTCCCGGATCAGGTGTTGAACATGGCATGGAAGCAGATTCGTTGATACGTGGCCAGGAATGTGGAGATCTGTACCATTGAATTCAGGATGCTTTCGCCTGACACAATCAAAAGAAAAATGGTAAAATGTGTTCACAGCCGTTGGAGAAAAGCACGGAGGTTGCCCATGTTTTTGCCATCTTCGTACTTCGTTGTAAGCAATACAGTAATCGAAGGGCGGCGCTGGTGTATTGGGCCGTAATCGCATGTGGCTGGAGCAACCATAGCAGCTATATCCTTTAACACTGCCCAGGTGAACAAGGGTGAATGGAATCCTGTTGGTTTGCTTTGTACCCTTTGGGGGTGTCTTTTCGGCCTTCTGGCTTGAGTTTGCGGTTGAGGCCTCTAAAATGTGCACTTCCTTGCCAAGATTCAACAGAGATAAAGCTGCTTCTTCATCTGTGGATTTGCTTTTGCCTTGGATTGCTAGAAATGAATGACAAAATTTCAGAAATTTAGACATATTTCACATTGTAAAGTATTTATAGTGTATTTATAGTTATCAGGCTATGTATTGTTAGTTATCATAATGAGTCTTGTCTCACGTTTGCAATAAAAGTACAAAACCAATGTAATGTTGTTTTGAGACACCCGGTACAATAAAACCATGAAAATGTATTCCGGCATTAATAAAGACCTGTCCCTTACATTCACTCTGTGGCGTATATAATAACTCTAATGGCTGGTTTTTTCGTTCTGGATGGCGAATTTTCCCCTTCCTCTTCTGGTTTTCCTTCTTCCCTGCCTCTGTGACCAATTTATCTTTCACTAGAGTATATGTGTCCAACTCTTTTGGATTATTTCTCCACCACTGTACTAATTTGGCAACACTATCTATATTCAATGCAACCGCGCAGGCGTGTATACAGAGACCAAATGACTTGAACTTGTTGCACAGGCATTTGCAGTGACCTTTAAGATAATTATTAAATGAGTGTAAGAAACATAGATTTTCTTAAAGAGAACAAACGGACATAAATCCAGCTTATCTAAAAAATAACTTCAAATTCTATTTAAATTTCACAGCAGTTGAAACAGTTATTCCATGGAATTTCCAATAGGAGCATTTCAATTTGAATTTGATTGGCTACCTATTTATAGATGCGGCATCGCGCCACTTTTACATCCGTTGGTTCGGAATTCCGAAGTTATGAACGAATGCTCTCACGTCACAACACAATAAATAATTATTCAAACTTTTAATTTCTCAGTTAAATACAGCAACTAAATTAAAAACTATGATAGAGTATTCATAGTTCTATAATTTCTCATGATTATAGCAGCATGAAATTTCATAGTTCTATAATCTCTCATGATTCTACCAACGTGAAAATTTATTTGCCCATTTAAATTATGAATTGAAATGTGATAACAGAAGAAGTTTTTGAACATCGATAGATATGTAATGAAAACGCAAATTAAAACTAAGTATATCGTATATACAGAAAGGAGCTGCAAGTATAGATGCTCCCTGTACATATATGTAACTGTGGTACCTCACCTGTGTACATCATCAAAAAGTTACTCACCGTTGTCATGAATTTCAACTCTGAATGTTTGAGGCAGGGCATTCGATTTATTGTCAGGCTTTGGGATGTCTGCCACTAACCAGTATGTACCAGTTGAGTCCCCTGGATGCGGAACAATCCCGTGTGGCATTTTAGCGATCAGCTTTGCAGACTGTAACATTCTTTCTATGTTTGCCTGTCCAAGTTCCATGTTTCCTGCAAGATCTCCTGTTTGTTTCAGAAGTCTTTTTACTGAAAAAGTCGTCATCTTTAGGATGTACTGCTCCTGCTGTTGTCTGGTCATGTTATTCCATTTCTCTAGTTCCAATTGATGGTGTGCAAAGTCTCTACTTAAAACATAGTCTCCAAGGCCAAGACATGCTCTTTGGACATCCCTTTCTTGTTGATGGACTAGCTCTTTCATGCTATCTAGAAATGTGGTCCATTCTTGCTTGTTGTATGATATTTTTTGCTTCAGCAAATTGTTGATACACTCGTTTCCGTTTTGAGTATATGCTACAGGTGGATCGCCAAGCCCTGCAGCCGTACGGACATTTGCTAGCATTGTTTTCCTCATTTTATCCGCAAGATTTCTCCTCACATAGTTTGAAAATCTTTCATCAACCACGTCCCATTCCTTATATAAGTTTACAAGTTGCTCTTCATATTCTGTTGGTGAATTGGCATCAATAAGACCTTTTTCTTTAGCATTTCCCTTGACTATACCAAAAAGATCGGAAAGGAATTTGGAATAGACTTCTTTCGGTAGTTTCAGCTGCTTTTCGCAGTATCTAATCACATCATCTTTCATGTGGATTTCACAACGCAAATGGATGAATTCCGGGTTGTTTTGTCCAAATGTTGACATAAGAGCATTCTCAATTGCAACCTCGCCATCAGTGCCTGCCACAGCGAGTTTGAAATCTCTTTTGCTTTGCAATTTAACATGAGTTTCAACTTGTTGAAAGAGATACTTGTAATCTTCTTCAGTTTTTGTCATGTGGACACAAAATGGTCCTACTTGGAGTAGATTCTTGCTCGTATCCCTATAAAATAATCAATACTGATTCTGCAGAGATTTGTGCTTGAATCATTCAGCAAGACCATCAGAAAAATACGTAGTAATCACCTAAAGCAATCCGAAACAAAGAAAAATGGACTATGTTTCATTCAAGACTTTCAAATCCTTTAATTCAAATAGAGGATCCACAATCATAGTGTCAAATGCTACTATTTTTTTTTAATGCTACTATGCTTTACTTTGATGTACTTTACTTTACTATTTATAGCGCAATACTTCTGTGTATTTTAGCTCATGATACCCTCTTCAACATCTTTTTGTTGAAATTATGTCATTTTCTACCTACATTAAAAATGAACAATACCTATTGTATAAATTATATACCTGTGTTCGATTAAAGGGTTTCTGTAAACAACAATGGTTGCATAGAATTCACCACAGTTGAATACACTGTCCACTCCGAGAATGCGTCTGTGCTTCAAGGGAACATCGTTGGAACAGAATCGGTTAATATCTTGCAACTGATGTTCAGTAGCTGAAAAGGTTCTTGGACTTGATCGGTCAACCTGCTTGCCTGCCAAAGTGGCAAAACTCATGTCCCTGACAAAGTCACCTTTGTTGACAAGTTCCATCAAATCGAAGAAGTCATGTTTTCTTGGTTGGCCTTTCTGTTTGATTACACTGGCTCTCTTCTTATCGTACTGTGAAATATTGTATGCTTGCTTAGTATTTCGCGGAAGAGATGACACATCTTTAAATTCAAAGACAGAGCCTGAATTCAGAAAAACATTATCAACAGCATTCTTTCCACTTGCGTTTTCCAATTCCTCTCGAATGTCCTGTGTAACTTTTTTATCTGTTTTCGTGTAGGCAACTCCAATTCCTTTCTTGCAGTTCCCATGGGGCAAAAGTTTAATGGGAACTTCTACATTATCGATGAAATAATAGAAAACAATTGCTGTGCTATAAAGTCCTTTTCCTGGAGCAGATATGGTGATCACCAGGCATCGGAATGTCTTTGTGTGTTTGTGCGTTCTGTAGGACCTGTGAATAGTAATTACATTGTTATCTCCTTCACGGGCAAGGGCAACTTTATCCCCGTCTAAGCTGTATTTTCTGTTTGGTTTCGAATAGTCACACCATGCCCCGTTTTCATCGCTATCTGTTTCAAGGTTTTGGCGTTTGTTTCTCAGGCTATCCAAGTCAACAATAAGCAAAGCTTGCTCACGAATTCTTTTAGGCATCGCTCTTGTTAGCTTCGAATGATCAAAATTCTGATTGACAACTATGTCGACAGCTTCCTTGGCATTTGGGGCTCTTTCAGGCTTGTCATAAATTACAACTTCTGGTTGGATATCATTTGGAACCCTATCAAAAAACAAGCGAATAATAACCCCCAGACTTCTAATGCCATTATCTACCAAAAATTCTAAAAAGAAGGATTTGATCCGGTCTAACAACGAAAATGTTACCAAACTCTTTGATGTTATTATTAACTTACTCAAAGATACCTTGCTCAAAGATACCTTGTTTGATATTTTTGATCTCTAAGGAGTCAAGATATTTATCTTAAAATTTGAAATTGTGTGGCTTCTTCAAACCAGGTATTTTGCAAAAGGAACGTCTTTGGTTCTGATTTTCTGATTCTGATTTTCTTTTGTCGTTTTGTCACTTTGGAATCGTTTTGTCACTCGTTTTGTCGTTTTGTCACTTCTGACCTGGGTGTGAGCACATTTTAGGCAAGTCTTGGGGCTTGTCATTACTGTGACTAAAACAGGAGTAGAAGTGCTTCATAATGAAATTAAGATAATGGGGTCTGAAGTATATAACCAATAGTGTATTAAACCAATCCACCTTTTCTTACTAAGGCCGCTTTTGTGAAAATGTATGGGATTTTAGAGATATTGTATTTTTTATTGCACAAATAGATTGTGCACACAAAGTTTATCTAAGAGCCAATTATTGTAATCTCTATTCTGTGTTATTAGGTAGAAACCCCAAAATTGGTTCTTAGGCTTTAGTAAGAAAAGGTGGATTGGTTCTTCAGCATTAGTAAGAAAAGGTGGATTGTTAGAGGGGTCTGGAACTTTTTTCCAAAATTCTTCCACTTCCCCCAGGCCATAGTTTATGACAGGTCCCTTGTTATTGCAATTTACAGGTAACATTGCGTTAAAGAAAATTCACCAATTCCAATATGCATGCAAATATAAATTCATTTGTTTTTGTTACATGAATAAAACACACATAAATTAATTGTTCTCACCAGCTGCTGTCATCTTTCTTTTGCCTTTTTGCCTTTGTTGGATACATTTCCTCAATCAGCAAATTCTAATGTGAAAAGATGCAACATTAATTGTGTCAAAAATATTACTTAATGAATAAGCACATTGATATTTAGGTTAGTTGTTCCAAACAGTTATGTAAAACTTTGCCAAGCTGCCTTGGAGGAGCTTCAACTTAATATTAAATGTTTTAACTTTTATAGAAGAACCCTCAACTTAAAGTTTGGCACCAAAATGTGTAGTTTTTTTATTTTAAAACTGTAGACTGACTTAAATTAAAAATTACAACAAATAAAAAACCTTATTTTTATAATTGGAAGTCAATATTAAATAAATGCTATCATTCATAGTGTTGTCTTCAACAGTAGATATATTCTGCAATAATAGTCTATTAAATCCAAGCAATATTGTGATATATTATAATATTGTTTTAACTTTTCAAAAATCTATATTCAAATTGGTGACAAAATGTTGCCATCATATTTATGCAAGTTAACATACCTCATCATCACTGACTGTTTGTGCATAGCTGCAAAGAATACACTGCACATGATGCCCACTGTTTAAAAGAGTGCATTTTGGACACTCCCATTCATTAATTTTCTATGAAAGAAAATTGCAAGTCTACAGACAACCAGTAACCCAAAAGTAAGCATCATTATAAGTAATTATTTACTAAATCATAAATTATTGTCATTGGTCCAAGGGTAAGTAGTTGCAAACTCTTGAGTATCCAATAGGCTGTTGCATTTTTGTATTTTTAGTTACTTTTAAAATTAATTCATGATCTGCATAACAGTGAGCATGCCCACCCCAGTCCACCCCACAACAGTAAATGTTGACAGTTTATAACACAAGGTTTTGAGGTGTAATCCCCATGATTTTGCATCAACAAAAACATTTAGTTTAAAATGCATCAAGTCAAGGAAAGTTTTACTTAAATTTGTTTTTAAAATCTTAATTTAGGAGCATGAGCCTAACTAAATCAATAAATAAAAGGTAAATCAGATCATAATTTCAATAAATTTCAATAGTTCAAAAACAGCAAGCCCCACCTCAGAATCATTGCCTCTATCCTCGTAACCGCACAGGATACATTGGCTTTTCCCAGTGTTTATGAGGGTGCACTTAGCACATTGCCATTCTTTGCTTTTCTGTAAGAGATAATTCCATCATTAGCTAGGTGACCCTGAAAAAATGGCAATCACGAGAAAGAAGTTGGCCTTAATACTCTACAATGGATAATCTTTTATCTACACACAATGGCACTAACATTAACAACATGTTAACTTGCACTTTTAGTTTACAACAAGACAACTTTCCGACTCAGACTCAGAAATACAATCAGTCTTTGATCTGCCAAGACAACAAGATTGGAATTTTAATAAGCTAAATAATAATTAAAATGTACATACCTCCCAAGGTTCAGCCATCTTCATGCGCGTGGCAACACAAACAAATTCCCGCCAAAAAGTCCTGCCAAATTCGCGCCAAAAAGTCAACATGTGATTTTAGTCAACCGTTCCGTATTTCAGTAGTTCGTTCCGTATTTCAGTAGCTCGTTCCGTATTTCAGTAGCTCGTTTCGTTCCGTTTCGTTCCGTTCCGTTTCGTTCCGTTCCTCGTTCCGTATTTCAGTAGGAGCCGTTGATTGGAAGAAGGAAACAGGGAAACAACAGAACAAACATTGTAAGCAGCCAAGAGAAACATGAAAACGAGGATTATGAATATTTAATGACCTTATCGAGGAGTATGATATCTAGACCTTCCCTACTCATGCACATTGGGAATGCTGAGAAAGTTATTTTGTTGCTGGTCACGTGGTCATTTTGATTTCAGTGGAACCTCGTTTCCAACATTTTGATTTCAGTGGACGGAAAACGCAGCAACGTAATGCGTGAGCGTAACCCAGTAGAACGTAACGTGAAACCATAATTAACTATGGTGAAACTTTGCAAAATAACCCCAGAATAATGCCAATTTTTTACGCGTTTGCATTGGGTTATATATCGTTCCATTTCTATCTTTTCGGTGTTATAAATATGCTTTAAAAGTTCTCAAAATTGCATTTTCATTCCTCTCTGGCGTTTTGTTTTTCAACTGAAGCGGAACTAACTTTTGGTGTCGTGTCAATTTCTTTTGTTGTCTTCTCAACTCAAGAAGGTTTTTTTGCGTTTGTCAATGTTGTTGTGGATATCAGCCAGCGGCATCAGCTGAGAAAAATTTGGGCGCCTCAATCAAAACGAATATATACGGTATGATGCAACATCGCGTTTCCATTTGGCAGTTGTAGAAGTAGAAGGCTGAGCCGACGAGGCTGACCAAACTTTTTGTAGAGATTTCTTTTCGTTCTGATGATCAGCCATCATTTGGTATAACTTCGCGTTTAGGCCCACTCAGCACTTCTACTGAGACGACCACGGCTGGTAAGTGACTACCAAAAAACCAATCGCAAGGAAGGCCCAAATAAATAACTACCTGTCTGTAGTGTAGTAAACCGCACCAAGCAACGTACATTTTTTGCCTGAGTATATTCCATATTTGATCCACAAAGCATGTTTTCAGATGGAATTTCTGCAGCCAAGTTTAAATAGTTGAAACGAACAGTTTGTGGAACTCGAGTAATAGTGGAAAACAAACATGTTGTGGGACTCAGTCTCAGTGTTTTGGTGGAACGGACTGGTCTGTTTTAAATTCTTATGTCTAGGTAACTTATGAAGAATAAACGTGCTCAACCATGAGTAGTGGTGTTAGGAAAATAGCAGAGAACACTGAAAAACCAAGAAGAGTCAAATCGCAGAACAGACAGAATCATGAAAAAGAAATTGAAGATTTTTCT
This sequence comes from Phacellophora camtschatica, assembly GCA_036873815.1. Lineage (NCBI taxonomy): Eukaryota > Metazoa > Cnidaria > Scyphozoa > Semaeostomeae > Ulmaridae > Phacellophora > Phacellophora camtschatica. The sequence continues at coordinate 18,034 of JAYJMH010022870.1, forward strand.
TCAAGGATAAAGGCAACTGAAGAAGAACTCGTATCCTTTTTCTAAATTTTATCAATTATTATTGGTTATTTACTAATTATACTCACTTTTCACTCATATAGAATTTACAGCTTGCTATGTATAAAACGTCAGTCAGTTCATCATTCATAACAAATTTTTTGATGGGCACAGAGCGAGAGGAAGGAATTTAAAAGCTTTTGGGGGGATTTCCCTGTTTTTAATGTAATAAAGGGTACAATTTGATGTAATAAACAGTACAAGTTAATTGCAGTAGTTTGCTACATACATTTCATAATACTGCTTCATGTTTCCACTTGCTTTTAAGCCAAAATATTTCCGTAAAAACAAATCTGATGATAATTTTTTTGTGGAATCTTATCCTACAAGAAACTTTGTTACAATGTGAATTATAGTTTTTAAAACAACTTGCTAGCACTATAGGATGTTTTGCAGCATATATATGTATTCTGAGATCTGGGTTGACTTTGTTTACATTTATATCATTTTTTCAATTCATTTTAGGAAGGTAACCCTGTTCAATGCAAAGATTGATTTTTAAGGGCCCTATATTTAAAAATTACAATCTAAAAAGATAACTAGAAATTAATTATGTGATTGATCTCTCGAGAAATTTTCTATTATACAAACACACATTTTGCTGCCATGCTTTTTGGAAACAAAAAAGATTATTTTATTTCAAAAGAAATACTTCCCAATAGCTTTATCATATGATATGAACTGTAGTGAAAACAAGCAGGTTTATGTCCTCTCAGATCAGAGAATAATATCATTTAATTTTCAGCAATTGAATACAAACACACCAAGGTGATTTCTAACATCAATATATATGGTCTAGACTTGAATTTCTAATGTATATGTGAATGGAGCTTTTTCTAATCTTTGTTTAATAAAATAACATGAAATTTGAAACACCATAAGATAAAATGAAAGACACTGACCTAATACCATATTGTAGGGTATTTTTTTGGGTTAGAAAAATATCGTTTTTGGTGACTTGCCGTGTACCAT
>JAYJMH010022881.1:0-44459 GCA_036873815.1 Phacellophora camtschatica
GCGTTGCTTGCACACTTTTTGATCATGTGACTGACAAAAACAAGAACAAAAAGCTAGAACAATAGGCTTCCAGACCAATGTTCTTTCTATTGACTATGGTGTGTTCATGTAATAATGATCACATGCATTAAAGGAAAAACTGTTCAATGGAGTTTTACTGTGAAATTTTTAATGAAATGAAGTTTTTTAAAGTTGCTAATTGACATATATTTTTTTGGAAAATTAATAGTCTTTTTTCTCTCAATTATCAAGGGCCTCTGTCTCAAATTTATCATGCACGTAAACAAAGAGGTAGAAGTCAGATTCAGGGAAATGGTGCTGATTATGAAATGGAATCAGATTTTGATGTATTGTTGAAGTCTCGGTCAAGTCTATCTTTGCATTCGCCTCCCCCACAATATGAGGAGAGTAGGTTTGATTTTACTACAGGAGCACAGCATCAAAATAAATCAGATAATAGTCATGGAAAATCAAGGATTCAAAAGAGAAATATGGATAACGGCAGGCATTGGAAGGGGAAGATTAAGCCTCAGGGTTCAAGTTTTTATCAAGGACAGAAAAATCATGTTTTGGGGGGAAAGAAGTTTTTTAATGATAGTGACAATAGATGGAGGAAGAATAAATTTTTTACTGATGATGGGTACATGCAGGTTGATAATGGTGTTCAGAAGGAAGGTCATTGGACAGGAGAGGTAAGAGTGATTGGTGGGAAACACAAAATGAATCAAACACCAGAGCCTGAAAAATCAAAACTTGTTTGGGTAAAGCCAGAATTTTCTGATCAACAGAAGGACGAGAAGTTCAGGATGCAAAATTCAGATAAGGAGACAATTCAAATTAATTCATCCGAATGTAATTCAGTGCCAAATCCAACTGAGTTAGAAGTTGCTGAGACAAGGTATTCCAGTATCTTGTCACATTCAGGTGTTAGTATAGTATCTGAATGCAGAAAAAGCCTGAAATGGCCTAGTGTGAGTAAACAGAACGAGTCTAATGCAATAAAACTTAACGTTTCTAGAAACAATTCTCAAGATGACGTCACAAAGAAGAAAATCAAAAAATCAAATGAAGGTAATGCAGACGAGATTCAAATATTACAGTTCAAAGTTGAAGCTTATAGTGTGAACAGCCAACATGAAAACACAAAGGTGAAAGTTGAAAGTTTAGAAACAGATGATGTAAAATTCTTGAAAGAAAAAACGATTGGATCGCCATCAAAGAAATCAGAATTTAAAATGGCTAGCGAAAAAGCAATGGGAAGCGAATCCAGCGAGATGTTGGAAAGTCAGGGTCGTCAACGTATTTTTCTGAGGTCTGGAAAGAGAAAATCTCAAGGAAGTTCAGAACTATCACAAATGAAAAATAAAGTTTCTGAGAAAAGCGTTAATGAAGTGAGGAAAAATGAGAAGGAAAAAACCAGTTCAATCTTTTCTAAATCTGCTCAATCTAATGATTTGATTGCACGTGGCAAGAAATATATAAATAACGTTATTGCAGAGAAGGTAGCAACAGTGCCATTAAAATTAGATAATAATGACAAGGAAGATGAGGTAAGGACACAATTAAAAACTTCTGAAAAACCTAGTTCTGTGAATTTTGATGCGATAAAGAAACAAATTGCTACTGTCAATAATGAAGTTTTGAAAGTAGCGCCTACTTCATGTCCTTCAAAATCTTCATCTTCAAAACCCAAAAAAGCATGCAATTTGAGAGAAAAGGGAAGAACGGAAATTGCGTATCTTGATGAAAATTCGAAAGATAAAAACATCAATGATTTGAAAGAAAGTGGAGATTTGAAAGGCAGTGGAAATTTGATTCAAAATTCTGAAAATACTACTCACAGCTTTATTCGTGAAACGAAAGGAAATCTGGGAATTTGTGGCGTTAAATCGTGGAAAGAAGTTCTGCAAGACTCATTTGATTTAACTGGTGGTCCTTTAGAACCGAATGGTTCGATTAACATTAACGAGGAAGAAGACGATAGTCATAAATTTGGAGAAGGGGGGAAATGGAAAATGAAAGGGACTTGGCTGAAAAAAGGCAATACAATACTTGTCAATGCTAGGAATGCAACACGCAGTAGAAAAAGATCTCAATTGAAGCAAATCAACCAAGGAAAAGAGAAACCATTCCATCCCATGAATCCTATACATCCAGCGACTTGTAGTCCGCAATTTATTAATCAAGATTATTTTAATTATGAGCAACAGGATAGCGGCAATTCCACGATTGACAGTTGGGAGGAAAATGGAATGGACAAAAGACCGAATGCAAATAACATTTTGCGTCAAGAATCCTGGCATGCTCAAACTAACAGAGGGAACCGTGGAAGGGGTAAAAAGGCTCTGCGGAAATTGAAATGCGAACAAAGTGTAAAGGATCGGTTTATTAATATGCGATGGGAACAGAGAAGACGGAAACGAATTAAAAATAGCGAAAAAGGAGGAAAAAGTCAACAAGAATTTGCGACAAGAAGAAATGTTAACAATGAAAGTTTTCAATCTGATATATCAAACGAATCCATAAAGAGTTTCAACAATGTATCAGATACTAAATCATTCTATAATCAATTGATGCAGGATGAAATCCAGGACGTGGGAGAATTGTTAAATGAAGGAAAAGATGACAACAGGTACGGGGGAGAAGAGCTTCTAGATTATCATTAAACCTATTAATTAAGTGATTTCCTTATCCCTTTCGCCCCCCTGGGAAGAACCAGATGGCCTATTGATAAACAATGTAAAACCATGGGTAAAAGGATTATTGTTTTTTGGTGATATAATTAAGTTAATTCTAATTACCTTTGACTTGTTGTTATTGACCAAACGGGAATCCTTTTACCCATGGTAAAACTTTACATTTTCAGAAGGTAAATGCGGAGGAGAAACAGAAATCCATATTATTACTGTGTATGTGCTACCCTACCCCCTGCATAATTAAACTCACATATGATTTTCCTGTTAATTCGAGCTGATAAAAGGGGGTTATTCAAACATTAGTTTTTCAATCTTAATAGAGCATTCGAATGTTATATAATACATACAGTAAAATTCGCTCCTAATGTTATCCTAACGTTTTGAAGGTGAGGAGCCTAACGAACGTTCTTAATTTTAAGGGATGAAAAATTTCAAAATGCTCAAATGTACAGGGTCGGCCTACCTGCAAGGTGTAGAAATTACATCCTTTTAAATCACAAATAATTTTAAGATATTTTAAGATATTACAGCATTTTTCAGAAATTTGTGGTTTTAAAAAAATGTAGTTCTGGTAAGCAGGTTTTTACTGCATATCGGATGCTGGTATATTGAGATTATCATTTTCTGAACAATTATTTTGCTCTTATCTATTTACAGTGGTATTGAAAAGAAGATTGACAGTAGAGGACAATTTGCTCACAAAGATGATGAGTTAATTGGAAACGAGGATACTATTCAAACTGAAACCGAGGTCAGTGGACAATGCAGCAAGTCTTCTTGGGAAAGCCGAAATAGACAGAAATATGAGAACATAAATGATGTTACTGATAGAGAGAATTCTGCAGTGAAAAAGATATCGAACATGGAAAAGGTTTCTCAATTTTGTTTTTAATTCTTAATTAAAATGGCTGTGAGAATTTTTTTTGTGAATAATTTCAATATTTTCACATATGATTGGCATCCTTCAACATGAATAAATAATTAGAAACGCTAAGACCCCGAAAATACGCGTCGAATAAGTAAGGTGATCACTATATTTAGAATGCCTTGGTTCAAATGGGTGTCTCAGTAACCATTGAGCATGGGGCGTTTTCATTCAGCTATTTTAGAAGTCTCTTTACTTATCTCCGTTTATGGATTTGTTATTATTTCTATTTTTTGTATTTTAGAGATTCATAAAGCAGTCAAACACGATAGCTACGGTGGTGAAACTTATAGCAGAGTACGTTTTGTTATGTTTTTTGATCATCTATTACAAAGTCAAATCAATTTATTGTTGAAAAACATTTTAAAATCTTTATTGAAAATTGTTAAAATCAGTCAAGGCGGAAGCACTTAGGGAGGCAGGTTCTTATTTCAGACCATTCTGTTTCCAAATACAAATTAAATTAAATACTCTGTACTGTGAATGTTTGTATTAACAATTTGTATTAACAATTTTTTATTTTTATTTTATTTTCACTTCGTCTCCAGATCATAAGTAAAGGCAAGGAAGCAAATAAAAACATTTTAATATATTAAGATTTATAATACATGATACTGATAGCGCCATCCATGGTTCACGCAAGCGCGTTTTTGCATGGCGAAAAAAAAGTTCAAAGTAAGAAAGAAAATGACCAGTCATACTTGTTAATAATTCGTAACTTAGCAAAATAAACTATGGTCTATGACAACGAGTTTCTCGACTATTGACAATTGTTTTCTGCAAAATGATTGTGACGATTCAAGCAGATTTCAGCATTTAACTTACCTATTTTCATGGACCACCAAAATGACAGTCACAAGCCAAAACTTGTGCAATGCATGCTGGTTGCAAAGGACCCTTTAAATTACAATACTACAAGGACTATTAACTACTACCAGGAGCAAAAGACTGTCTAACCAGTGGCCATTACATTTACGTAGAAGAAAATTAAGAATGGGACTTATTGGTTTTATGGCGTATAAAATTGATGGAAATAGTCTTAGTCAAACCGACAAGTTTCGTAAATGTAACGCAACGTTAACTCGACGATTTCTTCGTTACACTCACAAGTAAGGTTTTTATCACCATACAGTAAGAGATGTGTTGGATGCGCCCTTATGAAGTAAAAAGTATTTAAGTGCTGTAATAAACAATAAATGCTGGATGGGAATCTGGATGGGCCATAATGAAGTACAAATGTTTGCCTCCCAAAACGGCTTTTTGCGAATTTCAACGGTAGTATGATTTTAAGTTGTCACTTTCAGTACATTTCAGAAAAGCACGGGCTATAGAAATCGTGGTTTTCCATTTTTTTGGGTTTTTGGTTTTCTATTTTAACAGAAAGCATTTACCGATGCATTTTTATGGGTGATAGGACACAAAAATTGCATGGGTGACGAGAAACCAAAAATAGAAAAAACACTTCACGATTCCTAAAGCCCGTGGGAGAAGTAATAAAAAGCAAAGAAATGGCATAACACTCGGAACAAACTTCGGACTATCAGATTTTTTCTTTTCTTCAGTAAAATTCCAGACCAAGAGCTACGACTGAAAGTAGCGATGGACGAAATTTTAAAAGAGCTTAGCAATGAAGTAGTTCTTGTTGCAAACAATATTTTAGCCCAGGAGAAAGCAAAGGAAATAAAGAAACTTCAAAATGTAAAGATTGAAGGAACGAAAGATTTGTGACATTAATGTAAGTCTTTTTGAAATTGATTTAATTGGTTTTATTTTCTACGAAAGACTCAAAAACACCAAATCAACCTGCAAAATTATGTATTTCGTCAGTCAGTTCAATGTTTTAACCTTGTGCTGGTAATTGGACCCTAAATTACAATGTATTTTAATTAGCAAGAGAAGGTTCAATAAAAGGCAACACAGTCTACCCTTCTAGTGCTAAATGAAGGTTTTAAATCGGTTACGTTAACCTATTGCTGGTAATTGGGCAGCTAAGTGGCGATATATTTCATTGCGGATTTGGGTAAATATGATTTAAAAGAGTTAAACATCTGATATGATGTCACGAATTTATAATATTTTACAAATACTGGGTGAATTCGAAAAGTTCCCTGTTTGGAAAACCACAGAGGAGGTAACAATACTTTGATACGTTGAATTTAGTTTTGAAGACATTTTCGAAAAATTTTAGTTTTGAAGACGTTAAAAGAATGTAACTATTTATTTATATATTTTTTAAATATTTAAACGGTATTATATGAACAATTTCCCATGTTTCTTGAAAAATCAGTTCAGCAAAGCAGATCTAAATTTCTGAAATTGCCTGCAAAGAATTCCAACCAAACAGAGTAAGTACCTCAAAAAATAATTTTGTTATTTCAAGGTGAAATTAAAACAACATGATAACATGTCAAAGATACTCTTCATAAAAATCATATAAAAACCAAATTAATTTGTGATACACAATAATGATGATTGTATGTACGACAAACGTTTTTTCAGGGAAAGTAGTGTTTACAACTTGTGATGATCTTTCTGTTTCAATTTCCCACAAACCTTTATAAACATCAACTATATAATGTCAAGATACAATTTGAAGATTTCCGTCTGTATAAAATTTCTACATTAATTCCAAATATCTAATTCATTTACATAACAATCTCCGGTTCAGGGTATGAAATTGAAATTGATTTGTGAGGGAGCACTTTTGCTCCGTTTAGATAAAGTTCATCTTTTATTTGCACGTCTTCACCAAGAACTGTAACACCTTCCATTCGAACCTGGTAGAGGAATACAATTATTTTACATGTCTGAAGTGTGAGAGGAGACTGAGATTCCCAGAGGATCTAAAATCTTGGATCCAGGATCTCGTACTAGGATCTTAGATTTCGTACTAGGATCTAAGATCATGGATCCAGGATTTTGTACAAGGAACTTAGATCTAGGATCTCGTACTAAGATATGGGAACTTGGATCTCGTACCAGTATCTAGGATCTTCGTACTAGGATCTAGGATCTCGTACTGTGATCTAGGATCTTGTACTAGGATCTCGTTCTAGGATCTTGGATTTTGTAGAGGGATCATGGATCCTGGATCTTGTGCTAGGTTCTTAGATCTAGGATCTCGTACTAAGATATTGGATCTGTTTACTGCCAAGGGAAACGAAAATTTTACATCCTGCTAAGAGAAACGAAAACTTTACATTTATAAGAAGAGAATGTAACAAAAAAGCTCACCCATCTCCCAACAACAGACTTCCAGCCGATAATTGATGATTGGATCCAGGAATGTGATTTGATTTTTACATCCTTTAAAACGACACACCTCGAAAGACAGGTACCTAAATATCACGATGTAAAGAATCAGTAAGAGCCAACTCATCATTAGGAAAGTATAGAAGGAGGAAACAAGGGTTATAGGAATCAATATTATTGTTCATTGATGCACAACACAACTAAATTTCGACAGGTTCAACTGTGTTTAATGTTTAGATAGAAGTCGAGATTCAAAATAAATGAAATAATATGAGTTGTCAAATTCACCTCTCAGCTTTTTTATTATATCTAAATTTATCTTTTTTAAATTCTTTATGAAAAAAGTAATTTGCGACTATGCTTTTGCTTTTTTTTTTTGTAGAGTTATTAGTTGTTAAGTTTGATATGTATTGTATTTGCTATTGTACTGTATGTAATTGGGAATGTCAATAGTGCGTGAGTGCTCTGCGTAAGTGCTCTGGATTATATGGACAAGCCATAGCCACTGTGGATAAGCTTTGCTTTCTCCAAAGCATACATAACGGTTTATGTTAGATAATAGCAGAGATAATGACACACACCATCTCCAGATATATGGCAAATATTATTTGTTCTTAAAATACACATGTCAATATAACATTTCAATAACGAAATGTACAGCTGCTATTTGTCATATTACAGGCTTCTCCGTGAATAATGTAATAAATGTTTTTATTAGAGGGCCCCTTAAAAATCAGCTCTGCTGAAGGGCAAGCCTTGAAATGAAATATGAAAATGAAATATATGAAATATGAAAATGAAATATGAAAGTGAAATATGAAATTTTCCTGAGGTCTTCTCCTCCGCAGGGTATTTTCCTCCACAGTGACATATTATTAATTTTGTTTACTGATTAACGAAACGAAATAGACTTTGACTTTGAAAAAGCTTGATATAACGCGTAGTAGAAGGTCAGGCTCTCCAAGGCAAGTGCCTTGTGTGCTCTAAATCGATCGAGCACTTTTAATTGAGAGTCCTGCATATATCTAAATATGGTGTATGTCATTATCTCGACTATGATCAAACATCATCCATGCAAAACGGTTGATTTAGTTTGATAGTATCTACTTTTGCACAATCATTATCATCACGTGTAACAATCACATTTTTGTGATGTCACAGTTACCTAAAAACGTGAAATAAAATAATCTTGCTTTCGAAAATGTTAATGTGATCAAAACGATTCAGGAAACACACCTGTCTCTATAATTACATTTGGTCCTATAACAACGTTTGGCCCAATTTGTACATCATCCGCTATTTTTGCTGTAGGATCCTAAAATTAATTAATTAATTAATTAACCTTCACACTGTTCTGCAGGTAAATAAAATAATATTTTACAAAATGTGAGTTGTAAATAAAAACCTTATACCATAAAGTTTTGATTGAGCGCCGATGGCGTTTATTAAATTTTTGCACATTTTTAAAGTGGGCATTTAAAAAATGTATGGAATACGAACAAATAGTTTTTTTATAACCAAAAAATACAAACTGCTCTTCAAAGAATAATGTACAAGCAAGTCAAAGAACTTATGTTGAACACATTATCAATCCATAATTTCAATTTCATCTTCAATATCATCTTCATCAATAACGATGTTTGTCAATAGTGCCGTGTTGATGATATCTTTTAAGGGGGCGTTTAATTGAGGGGGTATTTAAAACAGGGGGCATTTATTAAATTTTTCATTGGGGGGGAGGGCATTTATTCGAAGCTGCATTTATAAGAAAGGGGCAGTTTATTTAAGCATCTCATCATTTCTTTGGAATGCAACATAATAGTTTTCAAATGGTTGTGCTCTTCAATATTTCTTGAAAATGAAAGTGTTTACTAAAGTATAATCATTAAAATTAAAATTATATAAAATTTGAAACTAGCCTTTGAATGCTTTTGATTATCTAAATTTATCAAATGAATGTACAGATACTTACAACTAAAACATTTCCTCGAACTCCAGGACCTTGATAGAGTAAAGCAGGAGACTTTGCCTTAATTCCATTTAAATGTAATGCCATTCCAGATAGAAAATCCTTGGGTTGCCCCACATCCATCCAGTATCCTAAAACGCCAAAAACAGTATTGCATTTAAAAATATATGTAACACCAACTTATTTTCTGTTTCAATATTTGTAATGCCATAAAAGCAGCAAGGAAAGTATATTATAATTGCTAACCTTTTAATTCCATTGCATAAAGTTCCCCATCATTTGCCATATATGGAAAAACTTCTTTTTCAATCGATGTAGGTTTAGGCTGCAATTTAAGATTTAATTGAAAGAAAGGACATTATGAAAAGGAAACCATGTTATTATAAATTTAATATAATGTTTAGTCCACTAATATGATGACATAGACAGATAGAGAGTAGCCTGCTTACATCTGTCTTTTCTACCATGCACTGTGCAGGAGAGAAGGAAAAGAGAAATGAAGAAAAGAGTTGGGGAACAATAAGAACAGTGGTAGGCATTGATGCGGATCTAAAGAACACATTACTGGTATATCTTTTCTTTATTTCTTATTTCCTTCTCTCCTACACAGTACCCAGTAAATGTCTGCATGCAGGCTAGATATATACATAGACAGTAAGGTACCTTCAGTTTAAAATGGAACTGTTAATATGAAGGCAATTTTTGTGAGATTTCTTGTGGGTTTAACAGATTTAAACAGAGTCAAGATTTAAACAGATTCATAAAATTAAGATTACCTGTATCCTGTCCAGAATTTTTGATGTGAAAATGTACATTCCTGCGTTAATTTTATTTGAAACAAATTCTTTTGGTTTTTCAACAAATTTTTCTATCTTTCCAGTGTCTGTATCACAAACAATAACACCATATTTTGATGGTTCATCAACTTTTGTTACCTTGGAGATAATATAAATAAAATAAAAATAGATGTAATATAAATAAAATAAAAATAGAGCATAAAAGATTGATAAATCTTAAGGTACATTTAAGGAAGATAACCTATCTTGTATTCATTCAAAGAAATAATGACCCATCAGTTAAATATTATTTTTTGTCTTTATAGTCAAGCCAGAAACTTTTCTATTTTTGATACATCATCATCATTTTAAAACGTTTACTCACAACAAGAGTTCCTTCTTTTCCATGTTTTTTGTGAAATTCCAACATTTCTTCAAATGGGTAATCACATGTTATATCACTATTCAGTACAAAGAATGGTTCATTGCCTTCCATCAAAAGTTCTTTTGCAAGACCAAGTGGGCCAGCTAAGGAAAATTAAAATGGGCAAATTAAGACCCTCTGCTTCATTATCAAGATTTTTATAAAAGATTGCATTTTCAATTTTAGCATAATTTATTAAAAAAATTCTCAAAAATGTTTTTAAGTTCATCCATCAAAGAATCCATGTGAAGAAAAAGGAGCTTTACCTGTCCCCAGTGGTTCTATTTCATGTGACATTGTTATTTTCATGTTTAGCTGTAAAATAAATGCAGGACTTGACATTAAGAACATTCAGAATGTTTAATAACTGAAATATATTCTAAAAAACTGTACAATTAAAGCAAAAATGAAAGTAATGATCTCAGATTCGTGAATTAAGAAACATCTCATTAGAAACTTGGTACTTCAGAATTTCTAGGATTATTGTCAATATTAATTATTACATTATATTATTATAAACAATAGATTACATTGTTCTATTGTGTCTACAATACAATAGAGAACAATAGACAATTTGAGAAACTTTCAGTACCAGGACCCCAAGTTAGGTTTCTTATAAAAAACTTCTAAAAACTTGGTTTCTTGTAAAAAAAACTTCTGAAAGACATATAAAAGGGAAGCAATTCTCACGGGACCATAATCAAGAAAGGTAACTTTGTGTGATAAAAAAGGCATTCACAAAATATTTGAGGGGGCATGGCAACCCCCATGGCCCCTGCTCTATGTCATTTCATCACTAATACCATTTCATCACCCATCAGGGGGTTATATCAATTATGTCAATGATGTATAACAAACTCTTACCCTTTTTTCTTCCTTTTTCAATTCATTTTCTAGCATTTCTGATAAGTAGCTAACAGCAAGAATTACATGATTTACACCAACCTGCAATAGTAATTTGAAATTTAGATTAGAGTAGGTTGGACCAACATGCTCGGTCAGTCAGTATTAGCAACTACTAAATTTCAGATGTGAACAATATTTTTCTGTTCCATTAATTTATCACAGAAAATATCGTCTTTTCTCTTATGTTAGTATGTAATAAGTAGAATAGCATATTTTTATTTCCGCTTTTTAAAAATTATTATTGTTATTATTTTGGCTGAATTTATGTTCATTAATTTGCATTCATAAACAAACAATAACACACAATCCTAAAACAGTTTTTTCTTTTAATATTTTAAGGATAGTTTAACTGATTGCCATAGTATTTCAAAGTGAATTTTTCAATAACTTTTCAAACCTTAACAAGAGCTTCAACTTGATGCAACAACATTGCCTTGTTGCAAAACTCCACCATTGGTTTGGGTTTTGAAAGTGTCAGCGGCCTCAGACGGGTTCCATAACCTCCAACCAAGATCAGCGCTTTCATCTTTAAACTTTCTTTGCTTTAAAAACCTTAAAATTACGGTAAATCTAAACCTATCTACTTTGTAAACAGAAAAATTATCACTGGAATTGTGGATGAAGTGCTATTTCTTATTCCTTACGTGGAACATTTGGTATCCTATTGTTTTAGCCTCTTTCCATTCAAAGCGGGAATCACCATAGCTTCTTCAGGACAACTTTCTTTTCCATTGGCAACGTAAGGGAATTACCATTTATTTTTGTTGACTTTTTTCGTTCCCAAAATGATTGATAATACAACAACATCATATTATGATATGAAATGACTGCAGTTTATTTGCAGTGTTTTTTGTTTATTTTTTATTGCATTTCAGATTTCCAAAATAAACAACGTGAACACTTGCGCATCAATGACAAATAGTTTTAATGACGTGTTCGACCCAGTCTTCCATTATCGCACGCACTCTTTTTCCTTCTTTTCTTTCTCACAACAACGTACGGGAACTCGTGTCGAAGGTTCTTTCACAAAGTCCCGGAGGAGGAAGAAAATTGGAGCGAATTTCGAATGGACAATCTATCAGTGGAAGAACAACACAGAGAAGACAGAAACAACGAATTGGGCAAAACAGTTTCAGACACTCAACATATTTCAGCGAATTTGGAAAGGAATTATGTCGGGGATTCATTTTCAGGCTGGAGGACTTGGAACAAAGGAATCGAAGATGAAGACGGACCTCTGGATCATACTCACAGGACCGCAGTACCAATGGCAGTATCCTCATCTGAGAGCATGCAGGATAAAGATTTAGGCCTTGTTGATAAAGAAGCCCACGAGTCTCAAAGGGATGACGGAATCCATGAAAGAAATTTCCTGGGAGACTCTTTAACATTTACGTCATATTTTAGATCAGATCTTGCCCCTAAGTCTTGGGAACTAGAGAGTGCCCAGCCCCTTATGTCATCTGGACAGTCACGAACACATACTCTTCCCAGAACCAGATCTTTGCCTGAAATTAGAATTCCTGATGATTATGATAGTGTGCTAGATGAAAAGAGGGAAACTAGTAGTTTGCAAGATAATGTTATAACATTTGTAAGTGCAGATGAAATTAACAATGGGTCTTTAAAAGGGGGCTGTTTGGATGGGAAAGTGCTCCATCATCAAATTGGGTTAGGTCCCTCACAGACTTTTATTGGAAATTTTAATGAGAATTCTAATGATAGCAAAGAATCATATCAAGTTAAAATGACGATGGGGAATGGCCCAAGCGCTAACTGTGACATTTCATATGCTATGACAATTCATGAAGGAAATTTGGTCCATAGTTCTAGCAAACTTGACGGAGAACCTACATTGGTAAAGAGAACAAGACAACCTTCTTGTGGTATGTGCTTCATGGATAACATATTTGATCAAAACTTAGTTTTTCCATTGACAGGATCTGTTTCATAGAACATTTCAAACATGAAGAAATACTTAATGACGGAAATCTCTAATTTTTAGTCCCAGCAGACCATACTCAAAGAATAATGACAAATCTGTTATTAAAATCTTTGTAAAAATACTGCAATTATTATTCTTAATTTTTATTGTTTGTTCTATCGAATAATATTTTGTTATTTTTTTTAGAAAAACGCAAACTTTATGATGATACTGGAAAGAAGCCAACAAAAGCAAGACGCAAATATACTAAACCCAGAAATATTGAAAGTTTAATGCCTGACATAAGTCCCAGTTTTGTGGGAGGTACCACAATGATCCTTGATCAGCCAATTTCTCAAGTATGTTCTAAATATAATGCTGTTGTTATTTCAGTTTACAAATGTCTATGTGTTAAAATATGTTAAAATATCCATTTATTTATAAAACAATAAAAAAAGGGTGGATCATGCTTTTTCTACACTCTGGTGAAAGCTAGCACTTTGCCAAAGTAAAAACATATCATCTTTTGAAATATTATTAATTCAACAATTAGGTTATGCTCTGAAGGGAGGTGGGTGTCTGACAAGGGAGGGGGTGGGTGAATTACATCTAATTCTTCTATTCTTTGTTTTAGCAGATTATAGCATTACATGAAGGAGTTGTTCTCTAAAAATGAGGATTTTAGCATCACATAACTATTGAATTACCCCTTATGCAATCAACCAAAACCTATTGTTTAATAAAAGTCACACCACCTATTTCTTGCCAAAGGCATTCATCTCCATTCTTCTCTGTTCTGCACAAAATGTTCCCTTCTTTGTCATATGATAAAATTATAAGAACACTGCATTATTTTAATTATATTATATTGTTGTTACCCAGATTGGTGGCTTGTATACAATGCAGATTTCATCAGCAAATCCTGGAATGCAAACAGTCATTCAACCACAACCAATAGATACAATGCAACAGCCAATCATGTTTGATTCTATTAATTCTGCAGATATTAATTTGGAGGTACCATGTTTTATCAAATTTACTGTACACTCAACATTCTCTATGTGTACAGTTTGTTTTTCGGGGACCAGTCATTGAATGTGATGAAGGGTATGGAGGAGAAATTGGTTTGACATAGCAAATTTGCAAGACCCCCCTAACATCTGCCAAAAGTTAACAACCCCCTTGATCAGTCATAGTTTTTTTTTCGAAGGACCCATCTTGATGCTAAAATATTTTTGCAGACCCCCTTACAGGCTTCTGAAAATTTCAATTTCTTCCCCTTGCCATCTTTAATGACTGGTCCTTTAAGCTGTGTTAAAAATGAGTTTTCTAATGATTTGCCCCAAATATTTAGCTGAAGTCTGCATGCAGAGGCTACAAATTTTCAGAAATAAACAAAAGCACCAAAAATAGAAATCTAACTTGTTTTCTCTCTCTCTAGTATGTGTTAAAAATGTTATTTTATTAACTTTGAAATAATTTATTTTATGTATGGATAGTATTTTTGTTGTGTTAGAGCTTAATTTGGATTCATTGCATAAATTATGAAAAAAAGTTTGAATACGTTTTTGACAAGTTGATACACTCTTCGCTGGACAGATTTTTCCAATGATAAAAATTAACTTTTTTACAGAAATGTTCGTCTGAAAATTTTGACTCTGTCAATCAACAATGGTTTATTGCAAAAGATGAAAAAAGTTCTATGTCTCTCAAAGGTCAGTCAAGAGTTTTTATGAAACTTGAGGCTTTATTCGCACACAACAGTTCTGTCAAGTCAAATTCAATGACGTCTTGATGTTTAATTTATTGTCTAAGGCCATGTTAGACTTGCTACACGAGTCACCGGGTTTCCACCTCTGTTTCCTTTCCACCTCTGTTTCCTTTGTTAATATCTAATAGCACTTTGCCTCACTAGGCACTCTAGTCAAATCTTGGACCTATTTTTGAAGCCTCAAATTAGTATATTTGATGCTCGAAGCCTTTGAATTCAACGTTCTGAAGACTGTGCTTTGTTATGCTTCATGATTGGACAAGTCATAGCAACAAGATAAAATACTGCGTTCTGATTGATGCCCATGCTTGGGATTTTCTGAGCAAACAACAAAATTAAATTCAATATTTTACTTGGTAATGTCATGAGTTATGAGTCCCTAGTGGACTGAAGTGTTATCATCTAGTAAAGAAGCATAGGGACTCTGTAGTAAGTCTAAACCCACATGTCATGTTTGTGTCAAACTTGGCCCAAGTTTGTGATGCTCTTGGTACTTGGTAAGCAACAATCTTTTGCAGAAAGATAAGGTTTGAAATGAGGAATGAACTACAGTGAAAATCGTCCAAGGGGAATGTTTTTGCTTGAAATAGCGAATATTTGATGACAACTGCAATTCTTTTTCTTCGTGATATTATTAAATACATGATATGATCTGCATTTTATTTTATTTAGGGACGAAATGGAAGCAAGGAATGTGGAGCAAAGACGAAGTTGAAGTCTTAAAAACAAACATCGACAATTACTGTAAGGTAAGATCCTTGGCAACTGTTTATAAAGCTTGTCGAATAATAATGAGCAATATGTCAATATAATCGAAATAATATCAAATAATGAGAATATAGAGTAGGAAGATAACAATATATTCCTATGTATAACTGCTTCACTTAACTAAGATGCAACTAGTAAATTCTTGATTTCTTTAAAAACACCCCAAAACAACACCCGGGTATCCCAAAAAAACATTACAATGGTTTCGCAACTTTATTGCAAGCGTGAGAGAACAAAACCCATTATGACTACTCGAAATAGATTAAGACTAATGAACAATTTAATTGTACCTTGCTAACTTTACAGGCCTGTTTTCTTTTCACTTTTATAAAGGCATCCACAAACTATAGCTTGACTTGTTGTGGATAGATATTGCCTTTTATTTCAGCTTCAAGGAATTGAAGATCCTTGCCAACTTATTTTTTCAACTCCAAAAGACGAAAGAAAGCAATTTTACAAATCAATTGGTATGCTTTTTTTTCTTCATTCAGTCAATATTAAACGGCAGGAGCATGACATCAGGATGCAATAACTTATTTTTTATTTTGAAGATCATATTTGATGTTGAAGTAAAAAATAGACTTTTAAAAGGAATACCTTTGCAATGAACTCGAGGCTGAGATTTGCCAAAAATTGAAGAATTCATAAACTACTACTGAGTAGGTTGATAAACAAAAATTAGAGAGAACTTCTTTTGATAACAACAATAGACAATAATTCCGCTAAAGATGGCCGAGGGATATTATGTGCAAGAATTATTGAGGCTAATTTTAATGAAAAATTAATAACCCCCATCCTTAGTTTCAAGTGAAGGATTTTTTGAATTAAAAGGTCTCTTACTTTTTCCACATCAAAATTTCTTACTTTTTCCACATCAACAAGGATATCTATTTCAGAATTCGGAAAGTGGCAACATCTTTGATAATGCGAACTAGTTTTGCTGCCAATGGCCATCACGTTGTGTTAAAAACTGAAAGCATACAGTTGTGGCGTTGTAAACTCTGAAAGACAACTTCAGGATCTCCTTGGGGATTTATGTTTGCACGCTTTCAGTTTATCTTTTGGAAATGAACCATAAAAAAAAACAGAATGATACGAGGTTCTTGTTGACGTTGCCATCGTCGTTGCTTGAGCTCCCTATTACTACAATAGAAACCAGCATAAATGAGCCTATAGATATGAAAACTAAAGGGGCCAGTCTTTTTAAGAAAATTAACTGGGATAAAACGAAAAACGTTTATATGAAAATTTGTCACTGTTACGAGTAAATGTTTTGTGTAATTATTAGTAAACTCGCGCTTCTTCTGTCGCTTATGTTTAGTGAGGATACCAAATAGGAACCTTTGCCAGACTGATACCTTTGCCAGACTGATACCCCAAAAGTTGGCCCTTTACTGCGGATTTCTACTGCATTGCAGATGAACTTACTGTGGTGACTCATGCCACTCTGGCTTTCTTCCAGTTACATCGTTTTTTTAATTTATTTAAACCGTGTACAGGATTTTTTTTTAAAGCAACTGCTTTTTTAATGAATTGCAATTGGAATAAGCTCTCGTGCTTTTTTAATAGGATACCGCGAAAGGGGCCGTTTATTCCTGGTACCATTTTCTATTTTACTGTTTTCAATTAGCCAGTACTAGCATCAAGAGTTGGAATGAGGGTTAGACACACTTATTTTCAATTATTAGTCAAGCCTATACTACTAAACATCTAAGCAGACATTTAAGTAACATGAATTCTAAATTTAGGCTGCAAATTAAGCAACCTCGGGAGTACCCAAAATTATAGGTTGCTTATGAAAAATTATCGTGTATTCATGTCAGATCTTTCAAATGAAATTTCATAAATAATTCTTTTTCAGCGAAAGGAATTTCTCGTCCGTTGTTTGCCATCTATCGTAAGACCCTGCGTTTGTATGATAGCAAAAATTACATTGGTAAATACACAGAGGAGGAAGTTACTAAGCTGGAAGAACTGCATGCGAAGTATGGAAATGATTGGGCAACAATAGGGAATTGTATGGGAAGAAGTGCTGCTTCAGTCAAAGATCGTTGTAGATTGCTTTGGAAAAACAAAAAAGTTGGTATGTTCATATTTTGGGCTTTTAGACCTACTTCAAACGTCACACTTATATGTGGAGTCAAAGATAACAATACCGCAAATCCTCGCCCCCTCCCCCCTCGAACAAGCCCCCACCCTTGAATTCCACACTTCATTAAGCTTGTTATTTCACATTTTGTTCTGCGAATTCTGTTTAAATACATGTATGTTATTCTTTTAATGTGTAGTTATCCAGCAGTATTCATATTTATGTTGTTTCTTATATCCGAATTCGAATTATCCCCCCCACCCAAAAAGGTTTAAAATTAATTAGCCCCCAGGGTTTATAGTATCAATCAAATCCATGTCAAATCTATTGTTTGAAGCAACGTATCAAGTTTGAGACAAATTCAAGTTAAGTTTTTTGTGATGCTCTGCTCGATTATTTTGCAATTGACTGAATCTAAGTGATTTTATTTTATATGGTTAACATTTTTTACATGCATTTTGAAATTTAAAAGTAATTTTTATTTTCTAACTGTAAAAGCTGTTTCCTTTCAAAGAACATTCCTCTATAAGTATTATTCGTGTGAAAAGTCATGAACAAATCTTTTGCAGGCAGATGGACAGAAGAAGAGGAGGTCATTTTGTCAGAATGCGTCAGAGAACAAACAAATACGAAGGAGGGTGAACCTGTTACCACTGGTATCGTTTGGTCAACAATTGCTGAGAAACTTGGAAATAGGACAGAAAAGCAGTGCAGATCTAAATGGTTTGCAATTTTGTTATAGTTTATTTGATACTACCAATACATCAATAAAATTTAACATTTTTAATATCAACAAGTTATTTGTTTGTCAAAATTGTATTAAACTCGATCCCATGTTGCTTACTTTTTTGCTATTTTCGTACATGATATGATGTATGGTTTCGTTCGGATTTTCTCGAAAAGCATTTATCCGTTTTTTAGACGGAGAAGCTAATTTCAAATATATTTATTTTACATAATCAAATTATCTGAGTAGTTGAAGTATTTTTTTGAAGTTACTTTTGTGTGATTTATATATTAAATAATTCTCTTTGAGGAAGACAGAATGAGTTGACAATCTTTTCGAAATATTTTTGGTGATATTACACCATCTTCAGCTATCTCACACATATACTTGTCTCTCAAAAGAAACTAACAATTCCATTAGAATATCTCAACGATTACATCGCATATCCACATGTATGATCGCTACGTTCAACCAGGGGCAGAAATTCGATTTTAAGCTGGGGGGGGAAAGCGCTAAAAAATGGCTCAAATTTGGGACAGATGCCCATATTTTCCGAAAAAATCTGAAAATGACGTTTTTACCGACAATCTGGCAAGATCCGGGGGCTACACCACAACACACTGTTCCACAGTATCTTTCCAATTGGTTTGCGACTGAACGCATAACTACAAATTAATTATTAGTTCTCTACACCTAAATTCCTCCTTAGTATTTATTGTCGGTCGGCTGTAGTTCGTCCAGCCACAGGGCTTCACAATTTTAGCTAGTAACTGCTAAAATCTCAACACCAGCAAGATTTGTTTTCCCCTCACACCGGCAATCTGGTGGGTATTTTCCTACAGGTTGGGAAGATTCTTATATTATTTAATTTATAAATAGGCTGAATTATTTAAACTGGAAAGAGATTGGTGGCAAAGAATGGACCAAAAATGATGAAATTGAATTAATCGAAAGGTAGGCTCATCTCTTTATTTATTATCACATTACTTAGGCTTATTCGGTGTGTTTATTATGATGATTATTCCTGATGCCCCGGCCACATGACCCCGGCCACTGTTTCATGCAAAATTTGCTGCATGCCCAATGTTGCATTGTTTTGCCACCCATGTTGAATTGTGCAACATGATGTTGCATCAAGTTTGAAAATGATCAAAATTTGTTGCATTTTGTGAAATTCATTTTAAATAAAAGTTTTTATCTCTTTAGATAAAATTTTTAGTTTTTAGATAAAAGCAAAGGAGCTGATCAAGTCATTTATTTCTTTAATCAGTTTATTAACATTTTAGAAACAGCCAATAGATTCACAGTATTTATTGTCATGGGACAAAAATTAAGTGATTGGCTAATTTCAAAATGTAAACAAATTCACAGGCAGACGAAATACAAAGCTCAAAACTCTCCTAGGTTTCTGGATGTTAAGTTTATAAATATTTTGAAAATAAAATGTTATTTTGATAAACTTATAGTAACATGTTATATTAATTTTTAATCAGAATTTCTCGACTGAATATTAATGATGAGATTGATTTAAATTGGAAAAAATTGGCTGAACAATGGCCGAGGTATCTTCATTTTTTCTTTTCTTTTTGATGGAATCTCTATTTATATGTATTTATAAATATTTATATACATTACTACAGGGCCGCATCGTGCTCTTAGCCCCCCCCCCCAAAAAAAAAAAAATTGTACAATCTGTTATCCTGATAATTAGTAGATTATATTCACCAATCCCCCCTCCCCTTTCCAATATTTTTGCGTAAGCTACATCACTGTTACTTTGTTACTATAAGAAAGTGCAACGTTAATTTCATTACGTCGCCAGTTGAAAACACCAAACAGGGGGGGGGGGTGGTAGTTACTTTTTCACGTGAAACACAATTTAATTTAATTCAACTTTTATGCATTGCATATTTTTCTTCTGGTAATATTTTAAAGCAATGAATATCTGATTCTTTACACTGTACCTGAGGCAGAATTTCTTGTGATATAACGTTCTATATCTTTTCGTAATCAATCAATCAATCAATTTTATTCTGTAAGCTGTTAATTAATTTTGTTTATTCAGTGCACGTTCGCCACAATGGCTGAGAGGAAAATGGTGGGCTTTGAAAAAACGCGTACCTGATTTTAAAAGTGTTGGCTTTCGAGGTGTGTTAATATTTATGAATTTCTTCATTTGTTTTTTGTTTATTTTTTTTTATTTTACCCCCTGTAAAATGAAGCTTCCATAGGATTTGTCTGTTTAGCAGAAATAAATCCGGGTGTGAAAGTACACAAATGCAAACGTGGTATTTCTATGAATGGAAATTTTGTTAATTCATTGATTTATATATATCTTCAGGAGTCATTGATTACCTACAAACGAAGTACGTTGATGCATTAAAAATGAAGATAGACAGACAGACAGTGGCATTGGCTTCAACATTTTCAAATTCAGTTTCTCTTCATAATACCGACAGATTTGCAAACCACATGACCCTGTCAGGCCTAACTGCAAGTTCAACACCATCTGATATAGGCGGTAATTATATCATTTTTCTATTTGAAATTATTTTCATCACTTCAAATTTCAGGCTTGACCATAAAATTCACTGAAAAAAACACACAGATTTGCTGGAAAAGACAGAATACACAAAGCAAACAGATTTACTGAAAACAAAAAGAAAAACTAACTTTTACCCGACCAATTTATTTTCATTGAAGAGCTATCTGCCGCTGTCCTCCAGCATTTGAGAAGAACCTGGAGGGGAACAAAAGTAATAGTTCTCCTCAAACAGCCTCGAATAAGCCACCCTCTACAGCTGTGCAACTTTTGAATTTTTGAGAAAAATTGACAATAGATTCAATTGTAATACATACGGCTATCTAGTCGTGTTGTTATTTAAAATTTGTTGTTATTTACAATTTGTATCTAATTTTTGTCTGTTTTGCTATTTTACCTAATGCTTTTTTAATTTGCAATTTATAGATGCTGATTCATTATCAAACACCCAATCATCTTCATTAATAAACACTTCGACAATTGATCTTGCCTCTCTCCAAGGCTACCAATTACAACTACAACTATCCTCGCTTTCACCCCATCAATTATTGATACCAGTGAGTTCAGGCGGATTACCTTCCAATCTCTCAGATCACTTCATCATCCCTGTTAACATGACGTCAGCAATGATTTCGTCATCGACAGACCAAACAGGGTTCATCGTTCAAAATGTAACGGAAGAAGCTGGCAGTAATGGTGTCGCTGATGTCCATAGAGATGTGGAATTGACTCAGACTCTTGTCCAAACTGATCTGAGTATACCAATACCAACGGGCGAAATAACACAGGAAACTTTGGCTGCTGCTAATATCGAAGGTATGTAGCTAGACAAACTAATAAAAAAAGAATGGTTTTTTCTAACCTACAGTTGACATCCGCTATCTCAAATTCTTACGGGAAATGAAATCTGTTTGAGATGGAGAATGTTCGAATTAATGGGAAATATTTTATAGCGAGGAGAAATAAAAATGTGTTCCAAATAGCGAATGTTTGAGTTAAAGGGCAGTCGAGATAGTGGATTTCAACTGTATTTTTGGGCAGTTTTTCTTTTACTGGATTTTAGGGGCAATGGATTTATCTATGCTGTGAGTGATGAAATTGAGATATTTAAATGGAATTGTAAAGCAGAATTTTGTATTTTATGGGCTACACTTTTCATTAATGTTTTCTCTCTTATTGTTTTCATTTCCCTCTAATGTTACCATAAAAACTTTCAGGAAATCTTCGTAATTTTGTGTGAAGTGGCCTACTTTATATCATTTCTTTGGTTGGCCTACTTTCTCAACTACTTTGTTCATTTCTGTTTAATGACAAATACTCATTTTCTTTCTTTCCTTCTTTCTTTTCTAGCAATAAGTGCTGGTATGGTGGTAACTTTAGAAGGATCAAGTCTTGACGGTTCTGCTGTTGTTGATGTTGATGGAACCCAACAAAGTTTTTCTGCAACATTTGCTGATCACGGAGCTGTCAAAGTTGTCAAAGTTGATCCCATAGAAAATCATGACTTAGGCAGTCCGTTATAGTTAATAAAAAACTCTTTATTGTTGTGTCTGCTGCGATGGTACATCACGAAGAAAACCTTCTAATTATGCCCAATTATTTAAGGGGCCATGTATTTATCACTTACGCACTAAGGGGGAGGGGTGGCCAAAAGAGGACAACTATTTTATTGTCAGCTTTTACTGTGTTGTTCTTTTGGGTACTATTTTATGTTATATTGTTCTAGTGTTCTTTTATTGGGGGAGGGTGATAGGAATTGCAAATTTGTTGCGTAAGTACTTTATGGATGCATGCCCCATATTTGTTTGTAGAATTAATATATTTAGTATAGAATTAAACTAGAAATAAAATATTTTAAAAGGAATCTATTTTAACGGGACACAGGGCACAATTTGTTTGAGTCATTTTCTCATGCATATGAACATGAAAATATGTTCACACTTTTACCCTGGGAAAGGCAGCACGGCCTAAATATTAGTAAACAACGCAAAACTTCATGTTTTTTGGAGGTAAATGCGGGTAGAACTTTATATTAATTTTTAGGCATTGGAACATGAGTTTATTTTTTAATAAAATACAGATAGCTGAGGGGAAAATTATAACTGCACTGCGGAATTGTATCAGCTTTAGATTTATCACCCGCATACTAGTAGGGTAACAACGTGGTGAGGGATGGAGTGATTTATGCTCCAATTTTTTCAAATGGGATTTCTTCTTTATTTCAACTTTATGTTATCATTTTTTAACCTCTCGAGAACTAGAAGCAACTCAATTGAAACTCTTTACTTTTTACTGATATCCCCCCCCCCCCAAATCGTTAGGCTAAATAAAGATTCATTTGTTTTCTGTGTTTTTAATTCATCTGTAATGTAACGTCATTAACTGGAGTTAAATTTAAGCTTTGGAAATTAGTAAATGTGCGTTCTGTCGTCGAACCTTGCTCATTTTACGATTTCAGTCCACGATATCAGCTTCCCGGGGAGATACTTAGGACTTGGGTACCAAATGGACGGGGGTGTGCTCACGAAAAATATTATCCTACCCGGCTGCAGAAACATTCTCGGCAAGAGATCTACACAGACGGGGTATTTCTGGACTATTTTTAATGGTAAAAATCAAAAAATTTGCCTGTGTTCATCGGTTCTAGAAAAAATTGTCCTACTTTACACATTCTTGAATTTACTCTACAAGAATACCCAGAAAAACGGCACGTCTCCTTGTGAAAAATATAACGAGAACCCCCTCCGGGTTCACCTTTTAACCATAAAATAGTTTTGAAAATTGTCCCAGCTTTGGAAAATTATGGTGATCATGTAACCTCTTCTTCAAGTGGGGGTTTTCTGTTGCTATGAGCAACAACATTTGTACTGGAGAAGGAAAAGTTGTACATCATCAAAAGAACAGACAAGAAAGAAAGATTAAGAAAGTTTTCTTTCTTCTGGTAAACCAATTTGTGTACTTTTATCAAAATATTTTTACTAACCATTGTTTTTTGTAGGCCTATCCCATCATTTTACTTTTATTAGGTAGTTTATTATAATTTTACACTTCTAACGTAACGTACATACAGTACGTCTCTAACACTGGTTCTGTTGATGAGTCGATCGAATTCATTTCATCACATGACATATATACAGGCCTGCATATATATGGACGCACGGGACGGTTATAATATAAGCATAGTCGATAATAAAAATAGAGGAGGAGGAGGATTAGATTGATACTAAGGCAGACAGTCTTGTAATCTCGAACAAAAAGACAATTTTTAACGTTTTATTTTTCTGTGGTGTCTGTATGGGGCAGTTGTACTCAATACTTAGTCATGGTTACAATATCAATGCTATATTTTGTACCCATTTTTCACAGGGCTATAATGTTCTAAAGGTACAGCCACCTTTATCTCTTCTCAAATGTCTTCTATGAAAATTCAAATTATGAATCAAAAATCAAATGTGGTGGAGATAGAGAGAACAATACAATAGTTCCCAACCAGCTAAAAAAGATTTAAGATTTAAAAATCAGATGATTTAAAAAATAAATTTTTTGTTCTGTGATTTCCACCATTCCATAAATATATTTTTGGGTCTGAACAATTTTTCATTGAGAATTATAATTTTGGCTCTAAAAATTTTGTATCTTATATTTTTGGGTAAAATAAATAGCATAGAAATGTTAATAAAAAGATGTTACAGGCAGCAATATTGCATCATAATTATATCTACTTACCAGACCAGATTATTGCCAGAACTTACCAGACCAGATTATTGCAATCAACTGGGATGACTTTATTCGCTCAGACTTTTATTACTTAAATCACTCTTAAAACTAAGAAAACACTGGTATTCTATGCCATGGAGTATGTACTGCTTTGTAATAATCACAGAGTAATTAGACTCTTAGAAATCTCAAAGTAAAAAAAAGCCACCCTGCCAAACAAAGTCACCCCTGGTGACAGTGTGTGTTTACTGTTATTGACTGTATAAGTGTCTATCTTATACAGTATCTGTATGCTGACTAACTGTACAAGTTTCTGATTATTTGTCATTTTTTATCTGCAGATGCATAGATGCCAAAAAAATCTAAACTCAAAGATGGGGTCTCTGCAAATTGTAGATTTATAATTGAAGAAGAAACAGATTTCATTGCTGAAGAATCAGAATGGCTTAACAATGATTTAGGTTATCTCGTTCAATCTCCTCTGGAGGTTCAGCTAAAAACTATCTTGGGAACAAAGTCTGCAGAATCATTTTTACATCCAACAATTAAAGATAAAAAGAAAGTCAAAATCGATGGAAGATTCACAATGTCAAGAAAACCAGGCAAGTTAACTCTGAAAATAATATGAAATTTAAAGGAGAAACTCATAGTTACTTACAGTGGCGACACCAGTAAGGCAGCACCACCAAGGTATGGGTTTCTGCGCTTGGCGCAGGGGGCCCATCAGGGCGACCCCAGTCTTTCCTCTCGATGTGACCACACCTCGTGATTCCTTTTGCCTTTGCCTGGAGTTAGCAGCTCTCCTCACACTTTTGCAGCAAGTATGACCTTGGTGGGGTTCGAACCCACGACCTTGCGGTTATGAGTCCGGTGCTTTAACCACTAGGCCATGCTCCTGAGGCAATGCTCCCGATCTTCCACACATGTGTCCAAATCTGAGTTGTTCCTAGCCTCTGTCACCATTGAGTGTGTCAATATATGTTAGCTGCTGACCTCTTCTATTCTATAGTTGATGTTTCTCTTGTCTTTTGACTTTTGAATTTCTTTTTAAGCACAATTCATACTTTTTCCAGGTTCAATTGATGCTCATGAGCTATGGAATAATCTGAGAGCTCATTCCAATGGCAAACTTGCAAAGGAGCAAAGTAAATTTTTTTACGAAAGCCCTGTGAGTATCAGCACTTTCATTTTAAAGAAAATTTTCAGAAATTTTAAAAAGTTAAAACAATTTATAAAATGCAAGAATGAAGGAATTTGTAAGCTACCTGAAAACATGTTTGAAAGTTGTTAAAATCCAATTTTCATGGATTTGAAAAAAAAACTTACTTTTCAGCTACCATAGAAAAGACAAATTTTTAGAAACCAAATTGCTATTTTGGTCACATGAAAAATTGATGACAAAATTACAGTTTAAGAGATTAACTTTTTACCCAACCATAAGCATATAGTATTTGTTGTGATTTATAGGTGCAACAACAGCAGCAGATTTTGTATCAGCCAATCAAATGATTTGTTTACATATGGCGTAATTATTAGGGGCATACATGCAGCAATTTCAGATGATAATTTCATGAGAACAAAATCGAATTTTTGTCACTTTTTAAACATTTACGTGAACATTTACGTTTGAATTACTTTTGACAATCCAAATATTATTACTGATTTTTTTCAACAACAGTGTTATGGAAACAAGGCAATACCTGAAGACAAAGTTCTTAGAACCATCCAATTCAGTAGACATCGTACTGAGCTAATGCATCGTGTATCACAAATGAACAGAGCCAAAACAAAAGAATTCCTCAGTGATTTCTTCATGCCTTCTTTTGACGATGGTTTTTCTGATATTGTTGAAACGAGAACTAAGGTTTGAAATTTTCTTAATTTTATAATTCTACTCTCATGAAGGGTATTAATGTTTTAACCACCGTTGTTACCAGATATATTTATTCCGAGATAGAAAGAACCCCATAACTCGAACAGAACACATGCTTTTTGTGAGCAAATTAGGATTTTGAGTAGTAAAGTTGATATCCCGATATCTTGAACTCTCTTAACTTGAACTCCTGGTTGTCTTGAACTGTTTTTTATATCCCTTGAGAGCTTGATTTCGCTTTGGTTAGCTCGAATAACCGCTGTCTCGAATGAGCCTCAACTGTGTTGGAGTTTGGAACTGAATTTAAATGGTTACTTAGACGTTCTGTTTAATACTGGGCTTAAATAATGATGGAAAATAGTACTGACTACTGAGTAATTGAAAATACTAGGCTTAAACAGTCCCTTTCACTGCCACAATTTCAGTATGAAATCACGAGAACTTGCTCAACTTTGTTTACTTTTCTCTTTAGTTGCTTACTTCTATCTTATCGTTGAAGTTGAGTTGCTAAATTTTTGGACTTCAGGACAGCTGCTTATAAAGCAGTTGCTTATTTTAAAAGAGTAAGCCTTTCAACGAGAGCCAGTTATTTCCATTCTTTCACGAATTTTGCGAGTTTATGTTAGTATGTGTTTGTTCTTTTCTAAAAACCGCAGTTTTTTCTAGCTGGGTAAAATCATTTTGAAAATGTAATTCAATCTGGATTTAATCTCTTGAACAACATTTTGCAGACGTTGAAATTGCCGTCGAATGAGGATACAGGCATCCTTCAATCTAGAGTTACGGAGCCAAAAAGTTCGAATAATTCTTTAAATATGAAATTTATGAGTGAAGAAGATTGTCAGTGTCCAGGAAAATTTCGACAGAGAATGGAAGATATTGGTATCGCTTTTAATACTGGAATATCAATTGTTGAAAAGGGATGCAAAAACAATAGCAGTGTATTTTCAATGAAGACGAATTCAAGTCGGGACATTTCGCGAAGTAACAGAGAATCAGAAGTCATCGACGCGAAGAAGACAAGTAAGATTCCTGTTTTGAACTTACCTGACATTCATGTTACCCAGAGAAATGACACATGGGAACCTTTGACTTTGTCAGCACTTGTTCAAGACAAAAAAGGAGTGGTATTAAGCGGGTGATTTGTATTTTGTATTTACTTTGTATGTCATATATCTTTTAATACGAGATTTTTTTGATAATTTTTGAAACCATAAATTATTGTTACATATTTTTTTTTCAAATTAAGGATGACTTGTAATATTGTGTTTTGTGGCATGCTTGTGCATTTAAAGTGAAGTTGTTAACTCGTACGGTACATTATACTACTTACAATTGTGTTGAAAAAGCAGCTATTTTGTTAGAATCATATTTTTATCGTGAGTCTTGCTTCTTGGCCTTTTTTTAAAGAGAAATCAGAACTCTTGCAAATCACAGCATAGGTTAAATTTAGCAACAGGAGTACAGAGTGTTCGAGAAAACAGCAACAGAGTCCAAAAAATTGATCAACCTTTCTCCAAGCGTAAATTTTCATCTTCAGAAATCTTCGTCAATAAGCAATGGCATTAGGTGTGGTTTGGGTGTGGCACGTAATTTTCCTTTGTTTTCCTCAAACTTCCTCCGGTCAGTGACCGTGCGACTGTGATTTTTTCCTTACTCTGAGCAGGAACTTTCGATTTTTATACCGGTCTTAAAATTTTTCTGGCCAGCACACACATTGAATATCAAGTGGGGGAAAAGTGTCCTTAAACTTTAAAATTGTGTCCTGTTTCGATATTCAGAAGGCCCTTTTCTATAACAGTAGTGCCTGTGGTTCTTCGTTTATCTCAAATATATCAGAACTCTAGCAAGATACCAGAGCAAAGATAGCAGCTTACTACGTGCCATTGATTGTTGGAAGCTATCATTATCACATATAAGGAAAGGCTTGTTGCTGTGTGTGTTGTCGCAATGAAACAAGGGGGAGTCAAAGGCTCCTTCAAACCCCGTGCCCTCCCACTTTTGAAATGCTTCCTTCGTCTCTGTATCCACGTAATTTATAGACGCATACTATCCTATCCTGCATGATGATCGCGAAGATGATAGCCCGGCTTACTTGTAAATGTCATTTTTGGATGGCCCGGCTCCTTGTAAAACAGCTTTTGTTGAAAAGCAACCCTCCTGTGAAATACACTTACCTGTTGTTATTTGTTTAGTTTATGTTATTTTATGGTGTTCCCATGGGATGTCTGATTTTAAGGGAAACGATTTAAACTGAAGAAAGGTGAAAAGATTAGATTTAAATAAAATAGCACTTTATTGTCGTTTGGATACTTTGCATACATTTAAAGTAAAACGACAACAAAGCTACTTATGTTTGGGCAAAGAACAGGACAGAACAACTGAACTGAATGTCGTGTGTCATGCAACACACAAATATTTTAAAACCACACTATAAATAATTTAAAACTTACTTGCCGGTGTGAACACATTTTGAACGAATAAGATGTTGTTTTGTTTGCGCTAAGAATGAGGTGTCTGTTTTTTTTATTTTTTAAAGCTATTTACGAATAAATAGAGTTGAACCAGTTCGTTAAAATGTTTTTAATGCGTGTCAATAAAGCATATTTTATTTTGTGTAATAAAAACTGATAATGATATTGATTTGCATTTATTTATTTCTTCTGCGTGCTCTGGATTCTTACTGATCCCCGGAATTGGAAAATAGACAGACATGTTGTCGTAAAAGCGTACAAAAACCAAGGGGCAACAACAAACAATAAAATTGTCAGAAACGATTTTTAGCTTTGTCAAAAACAGAGTTTTTCTTTAGACTTTCTATCTATTCAAACCAGATTCGCGATTTTGTGATTTAATTATAAAACTTTTCACCTGCAAAAAGATTGGCTAGCATACAGAAGACGAAAATTATTTTGAAACTGAGATTGGGTTCGTGTGGATTTTGTTAACTTAAACGACAAGAATTTTTAAAATTTTAAAATTTAAGAAGTTTTAATTTTTTTTAAATTTTTGCTAAACAAAGGACTGGGTCGAGTTCCATATTGAAGGCCTAAAGCACGATTGTTTTCAAATCAAGTAGAAGAAGAGACCTTGTCGAAAAGAATGGTAATGCGAATTGAATGAAGTTAAATCAGGAAAATCAGCTGTGCGTTTTCTCTCGGCGAAGAACTTTATGCTAGATTTTGAGAAGAAGTCGTAGAAAATCTGCCTGGTTTGAATTTTTGCAAGATAATTTCCAGAAACACATTCGAAGACGTCCTGCAGTGAGAATTGTTCTGACCAACTCAACTGTCTTTTGTCTCGCTTATTTTTTAGGCCAGAAATAACAATGCTAACCGAAGGAGTTATCGTGGTATTTGCGTGTGACCGTTATGTTAGTAATCAGAACACAAAGTTTCTTGATTTTTGTCAGGGATAGAATTGAAAGGATATATGTTAGATCTAGAATTTGTTGAAGATTTATTCGATAAAAGAAGAGTGCTATCAAATCATATTCTGACTTCAAATGTTCGTGAAAAAGATAAACAAATGACTGTTTAAATTAATCCACTGTAGTTGGCTTTGGAATATTTGTAAAACGAATGAAAACTTGAGGCAAATGCTTTTAATTATGTGCAGAATAAGCTCTGTATAAAATAACGAGAATTTCCGAGAGAGATGCAAGAGTGTTATTATTGTTTGGAGAAGTGGAAACGTTCGACTCCCGGAAACAAGGAAATTGGATGAAATTAGAAAATTGAAACGGTTTTGGTGCATACTAATAGTTGTAGTATTGGAAACTGCAAAATGTCTGAAGAAACAGCTCGGTTATCACCAAACCATCTTACATCTCCTACTAGAAAAATTGACAGGATGCCTACAGTAATAAAGGGAAGACCACCAAGGCATACTTCATCAAAAAATGTAAGTAAAGGATGAAAAAAGACCTGCCTTGCTTCTTTTCCTTTTCATATTTCCACAGAAAAATGCAGAACCCAGAGAAAGTTTGCAGGGGAAAAAGTTTCCTGATTTAGTTAGATTGAAAACTTTGTTATGCACTTGCAATAAAATTAATAAAGGATAATCATGAATATATTGTTAACTTGTCTGCACAGTTTATGAAGTTTCCAGTTTGGCCAATATGTATTACTTTATTTCAAGCACCCTAACACACTTATTTATTTGGATATGTTACAAGAAGCAGGTTATAAACAAAAGACATCAAGTAAATATGGAGATCCTTTAGCCAAATGTTTAAATATTTATTTGAATTGTAATGCTGTTTTTTTTTAATTGAAAACTTTAATATTGGGAGAGGCTATTATTTGAGGGGGTGTGTGTATCTGATGGCATAATTGAGGAAATTGTATGTTGATCTGGATTTTTTCAATTCTGATGGTCCAATATTGTTGCTATTGAAACAAAATCATCTGTGGTATTTCTGGCTGCTGTTTCATGTTTACAGTTTTAACAAAATTGAAATATATTCTGAAGATAAAAGACGCATTTCTGTGACTGCTTACAATATTTAATTATTTTATTATATTCATATATTTACAGCATACAATTTGCTTTGTTTGTTTTTAAAATTTGCTTTTTTCTAAGCAGATGGTTTTAATCTTTTTTAAATTGGCAGAATCAGCCAAATTCTTCCACAATTACTTTATATTTATTCTTACCTCTCATGCATGTTTGTTACAGTTACTTGGTTTGCAGAAAGATGACCTTGTTAATTTACTGTGTGTTTTGGAAGCAGAGGTTCAAGCGAGAGATATGATAATAAATGCTATTACAGTAAGTACAACATTTTGAAATATATGATAATGATATAATATCTCAGTTGAATTTTAAAAGATTGAAGCTGAAGGGAAATTAACATCAAGCTGAAAGGAAATTAACAATAATTTTATATTTAATTTCTTCAGAAATTTATTAGGTCTATAATAACTGTTTTTGAGGGCATTACCAGAAAATATTATCCCGAAGCTGTCAGTACAAAGCTATAGGGTAATAAAAGCAAGGAAACACTTGTTCTTCAACTTAAAGTTGTATTTGGAATACAATTTGTCATTTTAATAGTTTAAAATAATATTTTTAGAAAGGAGAAATAGGAAGTTCTTTGCCATTATCTCATCTTCTTGGAGATGGACAACTTGCAAATGTAGTCAAGATTCAAGAGATACCAACAAATGATGAAGATGAAGAAGTTTGGTTAGGTGAACCAACGGCACATCTAAATCATGTTGTTGCATATCATCAACTTGTACGAGAACAAATGCAGGCCATGTTACAAGATCAACATAAAACAGTAAGAATATTTTTCATTTAGTTATGAATTAAAGTATGGATTTCTTGTCCATGGTTTATTTTTGAAGGCAAACTTTATGAAATTTATAGCAAACAAGCAAAGTTTAAAAGTGGAAGCACTACTTAGATCAATAAGAAGTGACACATGCCACATACTTAAATTACAAATGGCAGAACAATAAGAAACCGACATTTCACTGTTTTTTTAGGTTGTTTTGTTTTTATTTTTAACAATGTTTTCTCAAATTAATTTGGTCATTCCTTTGATCAAAATATTTCATGTTGCTTTTAGATTTTAAGACAGTTGGAAGATGAAAGACAAATTCATGCAATAGACACAGCACAGGGAGACCAAGTGACGTATATGCTGGAAAAAGATAGAGAAAGGCTCACAAATGAGGTGCATATAAGTTTACCTGTTGTTATACCTCTTACAGTACATTACCCCCTGGATGTAATTAGAATTCCTTAGCGAATCACTTGACGAGATACCATCAACTATAAATCTTTCAGCAAAAAACTAGAAGCATATTTTATTTTATTTTATGCTTAAACTATATTCTTCAATTACCTTATTAAATCATTGGCATTATCTTGCTACTTGTAAATTTTGACTTTATATATATATATTGTATTGTGTAATTTTTATTCATTTTTATAACTAATGTTAAAACTTTTTATTATTTTTAGCGGTCCAAGCTAGTTAGGCATCAGTTTTTCTTGGGTTGCATAGAATACAAGTATGATGTTATGTTAGCTTTTAATGATGTATTCTATGAAAAACTAAATGGAAAATAGGGAAAATCTTTTTCATGCATTGTTGCATTGCTACCCCTTGTCTTTTCTTAAATTTATGGTGTTTTTTTTTTCATTTAAAATGATTTTCTTCATTTTAAATTTCATGAAAAAGAGAGTTTAAGATCTTACAAAATGTTTTGTTTTTAGATTGAATTTCAACAAACGAAACTGTCAAAAGCAGAAAAGGAAAGAGATCAATTATTTCATACTTTGGAAAAAGAGCGAGAGGAGAAACAAATTGATTTTAATTTATTGCTAAATGACTGCAAAATGTTCGCGAAACAATTAATCGAACAAGCTCAAAAAGAGGAACAATTGCTGAAGGAAATCGAACAGGAAAAACGAAAGAACCGTGTTCTATCTGAACTTATGGTGGAGGAACAAAAGAGATTTAAGGAGAAATTAAAGAGGGTAGACGATGATCGGACCGGAAGCGAGGCTTTAGAACAACAGCGATCAGTACTGGAAGAGAGGCTGATCGACTCAGAAAAACGCGCGATTGACGCTCATCAAAAATATATCCAAGAGTCACAGTTAGTGGAGAAATTACGATCAGAAGTGAAACAATTAAAATTAGTAAATATATCAGAAGATTCGTTTGAATCGGCGGAAAATAGCGACGAACTCGTGTATAATGAGCAGATTGCACCGCCAGCGTTAGGAGGCGTTAGAGCAGCGAAAATTGTGCAACCGAATAAAATCGTTCATGATGATAAAGACCGCACGGTAGCTAGTGAAGAGAAATTCAGTACATTACCGGTAGTGGCGCCGCAGAAAGTTGGTATTAAAACTGCGTCACATTTGACTTTGACGACGGCCGCAATGTCGCCCATAAAAACCGCACGGAACGTTGCTCAGCCCGTTAATTTAAAACAGAACGGTCAGACTGCTACTATGAGATTAGCGCGTGGTACGAGTCACAGTCCGTCTTCATCACCTATTTTACAGCATTCACCGAAACATTCGCCAAAGCCGCAACATTCACCGAAGCATTCGCCGAAGCCCCAACATTCACCGAAGCATTCGCCGAAGCCGCAACATTCACCGAAGCATTCGCCGAAGTTGCAACATTCGCCGAAGCACTCACCGCAACATTCTCCGAATCTGCAGCATTCACCGAAACATTTATCTAATTTTACGCATGGAACAGTTGAAGATACTGCAAAAAATAGAAAAATTCCACCTCCCACCCCGCCACGGGTTTCATCTATAACTGCAAAAAGTGTACCGGTGCTTTTGACTGATGCGGACGCGAATTTTGAGTCGCTGCAAAACAATGATGGTGGTATGGTTCGGAGTCATTCCGTTGGTGCGTCTTCCGCGGCTGCATTGTCCGTTCCTACGATGGGAACTTTTGAAAGGAGACAAACCATGTCTGGGGCAGTGGGTAAGTAAACAATATTTTTTGTTTATTTGTTGTTGTTGTGAGCACAGGGGGACCAGTCAATTTTCGTAATCTAGAAATAATTCTTTCTCGTGCAATTCTTGTAATTTTATAATAAATGTTTTATTGGTAAAATAGGTCACAAAATTACGAGCATTGCATCAGGAAAAGTCTGTAAAAATTGACTGGTTTCCCTGTGTTGTGAGTTACAGTTTTTTCCAAGTTAATTCTGAAATGCTGTGTATACTTTCATCTTCAATATTTAAATAATGTGTTACTGTTTTTGTTGTTGTAATTTCCTTACTTCCCGAATAGATAATTACAAGATCGTGTTGAGAAACTTTTTCCCAAAATCTATTGCGTTATATTATCGAATTGATAATAATGGAAACGGAACGCAAACGACTCCAGAAAAAGCTGCAATTTCAAGCGTAAGTTTTGCTGAGTCGATAAGTTTTGCTAGACATGGGTTTTTTGGACCTCATATGGATCATTATTTGTGTTTGCTGCTTTGACAAAATGAAGTTAGGAAAATAGACTTGGGACCTGGTTTCTTTTACAATGTGTTTTCCAGTGAGTTTCCTTCTATTTCAAAAGTATCTGGGGAGTAAAAGGCCTCGGGGCCAATCTTATGCTTTGTCAACAAAACATTAAACGTTTTCGGAAATAAAAGTCATTCTATTGTGTTACAGGATTAGCCTAGTTTCCAACGTCAATGAAATCCCCATAAGTACAAAAACGTTTAAACTGTGATGTGTTTTGGGCCCTTTGGGAGAGAAAGAGGCAAGAATAACTATTCCCACTAGAAATACAGGAATATCCTCGAGATCAGATTCTACTTCTGAAAAAGTCTATTGTCTTTCAGCGTAGAGTTGTGCTTCGTGATTTGTATCAAATAATTGTTCCATATAGCAAAAAAAGGAACAATTTTTAAATCACTTAGCCCCGGATTATTTAAAAAAAAGTTTTCACTAAATGCTCAGAAGAAATTTTAAATTTGGAAGATTCTTTGAATTGAATAGTCAATGCTTTTTTAATTCAAAGTTTCATTACTCTTATATATGCAAGTAAGTATTTATATCAAACTATCTATTATACCCGTGTATACTGTACTAGAATAAAGCTAGTTTATAGATGTAATAAAATAATACTTTTATGTGACTAAGAGTTCAATAAAGTTAGAGTTATTATTAGTTACAGTTAATCTCCTTGGTTATTACACGTCTCAGCTCATCCGTCGCAAGATTACACTGCTTGGGTCGAATTTTAAAATTGTAGTGGAACAATGGGGTTTATGCAATTAGTCTGTGATAAAGCATTAAAATATTTTCAGTTTTCTTGTTGCTGTTTTTTAATTCTTCCTGTTCGTGCACGGCTCAAAGTAACTTTTTTTATAAATAATTTTATAAACAACTACACTTAATTTATTGAGAGTATCAATTTTTATAATCGTTTCTTCATTAAACTTTTGATATACTTAGTTTTAATCAAAATCGTTAACCGTTTCATAAATCAGTAGTAAATGTCATCATCCACATAGTTGTGGGCCTAAAAATACTGCAACGTAGCTTGCTGATGGTTACCCGTGGGTCCATGGCAGGTGCATTTTAATTAAAAATTGAACATCTCTGCTTCATTAAAGTTATTGTTGTGGCAAAAGAAGAAAAGAGATATTTGGAGAAATTACAGAATTTTGAGACCGCACTTCGTTACTAGAGATATTTCAAAAGGAATGCGCCCTGGTATCTACCTTGATTTTCTGAGTGTTCATTGGCTGGAAAACACAATAGAACCTCAATTCGAATCGTATATCAAAAATCTAACTCTGTTGATATCGCATAAATTAGCATTATCAAAATTTCGGTAGGTGCCAAGAAGACTAATTTAAATCGTCATAGATTTGCAAGGCTATACTACGACTCATGAAGATCGAGAAGATTTGCGCTGCCTCGTAATCGTAATTCGAACTTCGAACAATGACAAATTCGAACTTTAATAATAGAACTCTTAAAGCCTCGTTTCTCTGTATCCCAAAATGCCTCACGATATAAATGTATTTAAATTAAAATATTATTTACATTTTACCGTTTTTAGGCCCATAATAACTCAATTCAAGCCACTGTTATCGTTAACATGGGTTTGAGGACTTTTTTGTTGTGAAGTGCTTTTGTTGATACTCGGCAGAATACATAGCTTGTAGTTGACTTTTGGGGATGTTTTGCAATATTTCAAATGCTTGGATATTGTAAAATGGCCATGCTTCAAAACTGGTTACATTATAACTAAAATTAAATTTGTTACGCAATCCTCAGGTGTCCTCAAACTCATTTCATAATCTTTTAACACTTAACTATTAAATCTAATTTATATTTGATTAAACTCTATATTAAATTATATTAACTCATTTAATGAACTAAATCATTCACCTTCATTTTAGGCTCGACGGCACGAAGCACTCGTAAAGTAGGCAAGACAAACATATCTTCTGTGTAACACAGGGTAACAAAGAGTAACATTCTCATTAACCATGGATCTTGACTTCCATACGCACATTCCATCGGCAGGCCCGTCGTCATTTGGGCCATCATACACCAAGTAGACCATCATACACTAATCAGACAGTAGTTGCTTTATGACCGTTTAACAAATTACACGAGTTCCTTGTTTCCCTGCGTTCTTTAGCAGTTTTGACGTCACTCCTGTTAACGGGGACTCTTTGTTATACATTACGAAGCCTTGTCTGATTTTAATTGTTGTAGTTATGCAAGGTTATGCTGCGAGTCTTAAAATTTCATAAAAAGTTCCGTACTTGGATTTTCCTCCTCGTAATCGTAATTCGAGCTTCGAACAATTTGAAATTCGACAATAGCAGCCTGTTTCTTTCGCAATAAAAACAATTAAGAATCAAAATTATCCAACTACATCGAATCGCTTTCTGAAGAAACAAAGCAGAAATTTGACACAATGTGATCACTATTGTTTTCTAGAACTCTTGAAGCCTCGTTTCAATCTATCCCAAAAAGTTGGGTTTTCCAATTCCACTAAGAACCCGCCACTAACAAACCGGTCTGTCAAAATCAGCCTGTTTAGAAGGCTCTACTGTATTACCAGACTACATGAAACCATGATACATGGATTGAAGATATCTGCCTCCAATTCGTTTTCTTTTCGCTCAAAGACTCAAGCCTCGTTTCCGCGAACGCCAAAAAGTTAGCCTCCTGAAGACCATGTTTTTTGCCATAGCGTTAACGATTCCCCCATTGACCGGGGCGACATCAAATCTATCAAGGAGCACAGGGAAATAAAGGACTCGTGTAATAAGGCCAGCAGATGATAAACACGATCTGTGTAGGCATGGGCAGTTGGTAAACATTATCTTTGTAGTAGTCATGGGCAGTAGATAAACACTAGGGTAGATGAACGATGTGAACATGAAATCTTGATTAAACTTTTAGTTGTTGAAAATTCGTTAAACTTTTGAGGTTCTTGTACTCCGCTTTAGGAATATCCTGATGCTATTCTGAATCTAGTTGATCTTAAATGTTTATTTTCAGTGTCCAACCAAGAAGCCCTGAATTCTTAAGTATCCAACCAGAAACTTAAATGGTGTCAAATTCTCTGATTTTGTACTGGTGATGAGCATCTAAATTTTCATATTTTAATCAATAAAGTGGTTCTCTGTAACCGAAAAAGGGTTAACCATTTTACACCCGGATTTATTTCTTATTAACAGGAAAATCCTATCAAAGTCTCATTTTGCAGGGGGTAACACATACGAGCCAACTTAATTCAAAATGTAAACTTACATCGAAATATCTTGAAATTAATATAAGGTTCTGCCCGCATTTACCTCCTGAAAATGCATGTTTTAAGTTGTTTATGGCCCCTTCCCGGGGTGAAAAGTTTAAATAATGACGTTTTTACTCTTAATCGATTTCTTTGGTTTGTGCAAGGGGGCTCCAAAATATTTAAATCAAAATGGAAAATTGTTTTTGCTAATAATTAATGAAAAACATTTTAAAAAGTAGAATATTTGATTAAGCCAGTGTTTTTCAAATTATGTAAAACGTAATGAAAGTTAACATAATTAAATAGTTCGTAGATTATTGTAGATCTTATCAAATTAAAATTAAATTATTTCTAACTCAAGGTTTAACAGTGAAGTGTAAAATACTTTAAATTAGTACTGAAATAATCACACAAGATTAACTGCAATCGTCGAATAGTTGTCTGGCTGTCCGCAAAATATGAACATTGAGCCTCGATCTTGCAAAAATTAAAATAATCCAATCACAGAAGATAAAATTGTCATGTGATCCAAATGAAGCCCTTTTATTGGAGCCACAGAAAATTGTGGCGGCCGGCTAAAATAAGCCAGAACATTGACCCCAAATTCCACCAGATTATGGGTGCTACAAAATTACCCGGTATTAAAATTTGAGACATATGGGTAAAGTGTCAAAAGGTGAGAGGGTTGGGCTCGCCTCTTGAACTATGGAATTCGCAGATAATAGAATTTGGTTTTACTACCTTATTTTGCTTGGAAAATTCATTTGTTAGGTTTTCTTTAGTTTTGATATTTTTAGAGATGCTTGTTTTGAAAAGGTTGATTGATTTGTCGGCCTATGTAAATCCAAGCCAAGATCTTTTTTTGTTTGGACGATTTATTTTGCTTCATATTAAACCAATTTTAAAAAGAATTATTAAACCATCATTTATTATTGTGACGGAATGTATGACAATTTAAAATCGGGTTTAACAGATTAAAACATAGGCTTATTCGCAAAGTCTTAAATTGCTTGTTTCTAAGCAAGCAAATCTTTTATTTTTAAAATGACTTAGGCCATGTAATCGTTAATTGTTGTGTTTGTCTGTAAGATATTGACGAGACAACATGGATTCTACAATTATTTTCAAGCTTCCGAATTATGTATCAGCAAGTTTCCGAAGCATTGTTATCACAATGTTTAAAGCGTTTAAAGCAAAATAAAACTGATATGGCTAAAATAAGTCATACTCTTTTGAATGAACATGAAAATAAATAGTCGATAAGTGTCTTTTGAAAAGTTTAGTGGCAATGCTAAAGTTAGAACTGTATGTCGCGTTTTCTGAAAAAAGAGTCTTCGCAAAGTACCCATCGTCCTCTGCGGAGCAGCAGACAGTGGGCGGGACTGTATTTACTTGATTGTTATTTTTTGTAAAATTATCCTTAAAAGATACAATAGTTGATTGCTGTATGTTTTACTGTAGAGAATATTCGTTTGTTTTGATTTTTTAATGGACAGTTTTGACGAGACTTGCACGAGCTTAACTTGAAATTTGCATAACGGTTTCATATTATGGGTATGGTAACTCATATATGCATCGATCTTCAAGGTAATGACCTTGGATACCAAAAAGAAGGCAATTTTTGGGTGTTTTTGAAATACTAAAGATATGGCAGAAGAAATTAAATTATTGTACGGAGAGAGGAAGAGAGAGTATGGGGTTGTCTGGTTCTCTTGTTTTGCTATTTTTAGAGAGAACCTACCGAGCACCGTGCCCTACCGAGCAAAAGATTTTATCTCTCTCGTTGATAAATATCTCTCGTTTTAGTTTTTTCTTGAAATTGATAGTCAGAGTATTTTAGAATATTACTACGTATATAAATAGAGTTGTAATTTTTCGTTTATTTATTTGAAGAGTCTTATTAAAGTTTTATCAGAACGTGGACAAGAAAATCTTTACTTCATGGCTTTTTACTTTCATTAAATTGTTGTTAATTTACTTACCGTATATGTGAATGAAAATTTGGTCGTCAATCTTTTAGGCACATTGAAGTAGAGTTGAACCTCTGGAACTCAAACTTGCTTCACTCGAATTCTCGGTCAACACAAACTGTTTCGTTTATCCCTTGAGAGCTGATGAACAAATTTATTTTGAGAAAAATGTATGCAAGCATACTCTGATTCTGGTATTTAATTTTGCAATATTTTCAAAGAATATATTATTGCAACTCAATCTTAACCTCAGAGGATAAAATGATGGGTTATGTTTAAAAGACTTCATTAGTTTAATTAAATCGTAATTGGAGGGAAGAAGCTAGACTTGTAATATTAGAGCACAGATTTTGGGCTTGGAAATACCAACGTTTTGGGATACATTGAAACAAGGGTTTAAGAGTTCTTTTATCGAAGTTCGAATTTGTCATTGTTTACATTGTTTGCAGTTCTAATTATGATTACGAGGCGGAAAATCCAAGTCCAAAAGTTTCTTTAATTTTAATGAATCGTAGTATAGCTTTGCATATTTACCACGATTGTAATAAGTCTATGGAGGGGGCCTTTCCTCCAGAATTTTAATGGAATCATTTGTGATCTATTACGATTCATTCCTTTTGCTTTTAGTTGATGTCGTTATTTTTGATTATAGGTAAATGTCAGTTGTTGGTTGCTGTGGCAACGGGGTATGGCTGGGAATACACCACAGGTAAGAATTATTTTAATTTCTAACTTTGGCGTATTTTACAACTTAATTTCAAACTGGCAAATTTAACATTCAGAACAACATTGGCGTATTTTACAAACAGCTACTTTCATAAGTAATTTTTTTATTATAAAAATAAATATAGCTTAGAGCTTAACATGATAAAACTACTTTCATAGTTTGGCTGTATTTCTATCTATATTGAAGTTAGGACCCTCGCTAATTTTTGTTTTATCGTTTAAGACGTGTTTAAAGGTTTCTCTGGATTTATTGTAAAATCTAATGAATCAAATTATGCTTTAAACATCAAGTTTATATCTGTAAATTCATTGCTGATTTTTCTTACAGAAGATGGTCTTGTGCAGTCAAACAGCATAAATGATATTCTTGGAGAAATATCTATCTATCGAGATATTGATTGGCAATTAATCACTCAAAAAGCGAAGAGAATATTTTTTGAAAAAGCTCCAGCAAGAATTTCAAAAGATTTGGAGATTAATAGCATGGGTACGTATATAGACGTTCTCCAAGTCTGATTTGTAATTGAAAGGAAGCGGAGAAACTGCGCAGCTTTCCTTCCGTTTACATTCAGTTACGAATGAGATTTGGAAAAATGATAGAAATTATAGAGAAAAAAATTATAGTTTAGGTTACAACACTCAGGATGAAATTAAAAGTTTGGTAGATTCTGCTAATAGAAGAGAAACATGAATTTTACTTCCGAAATTATAATAAAACAATTTACAGAAAAAAATGACATTAACTGGAATTCTTATTTTTGATATCTTCATCAAAAATTTCATTTGTCTTCCCATTCTGTTTTTGGGGGAAATTGAGTTTCAAATATTTTGTTAATATTTTATTCCACTTAGATTTTCTCATTCCACATGTCCTACATTCCGTGTTTTATTTTTGTCGCAAGGAAACAAGAGAGAATATGAAAGGGAAGATCTCTCTAGCTCTGATCCTCTGGCTCTTAACTTTTTATTTTTTATTTATTCATTCAATTTTATTAAAGTTTTTATTTATTCAAACAGGACTCTCACAAAACAGCATTCTCTGCTTTGAGCTTGGAACTATTTCTTGGACATCGAATAGTTCTCCTGCAGGACTTACCCCCTGGAATGCCATTTGGGAAAATAATAACAAAAAGATTCTCACTATCAGACTGAGAGGTAATGCTTTTCTATAATGACCTAGTTCTCAGAATATTTGCTAAAGCAGGAATAGAAGGAAAACCCTTGCTTGCTTTTGCTTTTGCTTTTCTTGCTTTTCTTGCTTGTGGTTTTCAAGATATTATGCAAACTAAATTTAGCACGTATTTCCTGATCAGTGGGACCTAGTATCAGAAGGATTCTTCGTACGCATTCTTCGTACGCAATCTTCGTACGCATTCTTCGTACGCATTCTTCGTACGCAATCTTCGTACGCAATCTTCGTACGCAATCTTCGTACGCAATCTTCGTACGCAATCTTCGCACGCAATCTTCGTACGCAATTTTCGTACGCAATCTTCGTACGCAATCTTCGTACGCAATCTTCGCACGCAATCTTCGTACGCAATCTTCGTACGCATTCATCGTACGCAATCTTCGTACGCAATCTTCGTACGCAATCTTCGTACGCATTCTTCGTACGCAATCTTCGTACGCAATCTTCGTACGCAATCCTAGAAATAACTGATGAAGCACCATTTGTTTTTCTGGTAGAAATTCGATTTATTTTGGAAACAAGCGTTTTGATATCAAAACTTAAAGTGAAAAGATGCGTGGATAATTTAACTTTGGAGAAATCATGATTGATGCCTTTTCAGATTTATTGATTTGCTTTATGATTTATGTGATTAATCATTTGATTGATTGGTCGGTTTGTTGATTTCATGGTTGATAAATTTGTTAATGTTAAATAATTGGTAAATTAAAATTTTTATAACTATTTTTTGTACGATGTTTTAGACGAAACTGCTACAAGTTTTGATTCTGTGGCTTATTCGACTGCAGTGCCCATTGGATCATTGCAAGAATATTGTAGACTGGTAAGAAGCTATAAATTTTCTCATTTTCTTGTGTCAATTAAAATAACTTTGTGTCGATCAAAATAGTTTGTGTCGATCAAAATAGCTTTGTGTCGATCAAAATAGCTTTGTGTCAATCAAAATAGCTTTGTGTCAATCAAAATAACTTTGTGATATATACTTACTTTAAGATTTACATGA
Organism: Phacellophora camtschatica; assembly: GCA_036873815.1. Lineage (NCBI taxonomy): Eukaryota > Metazoa > Cnidaria > Scyphozoa > Semaeostomeae > Ulmaridae > Phacellophora > Phacellophora camtschatica. Next base: position 42,508 of record JAYJMH010022881.1, read on the forward strand.
TATGAACAGATCTTTCAAGTTGCTATATTTTCGTAGATAAAGAAATACAGAAATGTGCTATTCCTTGCTGATGATACTCTCGAGGCAAAACATTTCATTTCTTGTTTTTCGAATTGGTTTAAGGTAAGATGATCCAAAATTAACTATGAAACTGCAGCCACATTTTTTATTCATGAGACATCTTATCTGTTGACAGTTTATGGATTTTTATGTCTTGTGAAATTTGTCATTTTTAATTAACGTTTTACACATTGTGATATCCCTCAAGAACAAAGCGAAACTCTTCTCAACTGGAAAATGAAAAAATCTCCTCCGCAGCATTGTTTGTTTTCATTTTCAATTCGCTTTGAAACCAGTTTGTCAATTTCATTATTGTTACAAAATTCGCCTCTGTTCATCGTTATCAAAACAGAATCGAGAATTTTTGACATTTGTTTGTCCGAAAGTTTGAAATCTAGTCTTTTTCTGCTTCTTTTTAATTTTTTAGATTGTTTTTAAAGGCTTTGTATGCATTTTGCTGTTTATCATTTTTATGTTATTTTGATTACGATTTATGTTCATTGAATACGTTCTCATTGACTGACAAAGTTTTACTTTTTTGACAAAGATCGTGGACGAAAAAAGAGGCAAAGAAAGTTTTGTAGCTAGCGTTGAAGAAAATGAAATTTCAACTCCTCAAGAGTTGGTGAAATTGCTTTTTGCAAATGGTAAATTAATTTTTTTTTATTAATCAGTTAATTGAACTCAACTCTTTTCTTAAGTGCTTACCTCCTGGAGTATTTACTATTTTTTATGAGATCAATTTATTAGATTGCCTCTTTAGGGGTGAAAGAGCAGAATTATATTATAACTTAACTTGTAGTTGCTAATTTATATGACATGGTTGAGCGAATAATTTAAATTATTTTTCTATAATTATAATGCCAAAGGCTCTTCATAGATTAGGCCTTCTCGCTGTCTCTGTAACTAAAGAAGCCTTCAGCTTGGTTTTCCAAAAGACGATTAAAAATAATAAATTACGACGTTTCAAATTTGAAAACGTTCTAATGCCACATGGGAACAACACTTTTCCCAAGTCTCTTCTTTAAAATATAAACTCAATTGTTTTCCTTGTCGCACTCGTTAATGAACTCGTTCTGGGTCTAAAAACCTCCTTAATTTCAAATTGTGCTTTTGACGAATTTATTAATTTATTTAACCCTTGCATGCCCGGATTTGTTTCTGTTAAACAGGCAAAGCCTATCTAAGTTTTATTTTGCAGGGGGTAGCACATAAAACCAACTCAATTTGAAAGACAACCTTACATTGGAATATCTTGAATCATTCTGTCCGCATTAATCTCTATATTATATGATGTTTTATGTTGTTTAGATGGCTCTTCACGAGTTAGGGGGTTAAAATTGCACAAAATAATATTGTTCTGAAATGTCATATTTAGTGAAATTATAATAAACGTTATTCGTTAAAAATATATTTTTATTTTATTTTCGTTTCCCTTTTAGGTGCGTTAGTCACTGGTAGAATGAGTAAACCAAAAAATTCAACAATAATTTTAATTGATGTAGATTTTCTTATCGCTCGTAAATTTTCATCTGAAATCTTTTTGTGGCTTGGAAAACGAGGAATAGAAGAACCGTTTTACCTTTCGAATGGACTTGGAGTTAACAGCCAGGTGCATTATCTTCAAACTGATGTCATTGTTCTTGCTTATGCCACGAGGTCAAGGTAAGATTGTTTTAATTTTAAAGCCTGCTTATGGTTTGAGATTCAATGAAAGGAAGAAAACGATTAACAACATTTAAATCTTTTCTTTTTTTTGTTTTAAACATTTCAATGTGTGTTTTAAGATGGATTTACTGGTTTATGGTTTAGAATAGCATAGGGTTCAAATCTTGATTGGCTAACGCCGCAAGACGTCGTTCGATTTATTTCGCGATATGAACCAATCAGAG
>JAYJMH010022882.1:0-19061 GCA_036873815.1 Phacellophora camtschatica
TTTAGAGCAAAAAATAAATTTTCTGGTAAAAAACTTTTCAGACCAAAAATATATATAATCGAATCGAAATCCCAGACCCAAAAATATAGGGCATGCCCCCTACCCAGGTCGGGCGGTACTGCCCCGCCGGGTCATGATTCCAATGTAAAAAAAAACAACAACAGAAGCGGCTGCAACTAATTATGTTTGTATGCAAAAACAAAAATAACGTTTCTAGAAAAACGCTGGTTGCTACGACACTGTATAAGCGTGTAAATTTTACAAGCTTGGGACGATAATTTATACAAAGACCATTAACATTGAAAATGATCCAAAATATCAAAATATTACAATTAAACATGAAAATATTTCCGCCATAAATCCCATGAATACAAGAATGTCACTATATTATATGTTGTGTTATTGTTGATTATCCTTTATTGATTGTTGTTTATATTATGAATACTGATGACCCATCATGGTTGTATTTTAGAATGCTTTTTTGTTTCAATGCGTTTACCTTGATTTCTGGGGGGGGGAGGGGGGTGGCACAGTTGCAGGCCAACAGCGGAGGACGTACATAAGTCCACCAGCAGTCACACAACTTAACCAAAGAATAATAACTAGTATAAAGCAGTATAAAATACAGCAAACACAACAAATTAAATTCAAAGGCAATGACTAATAACACAAGAAATAGTGACTATTCTGAAATCACGTGTTTACACGAAGAAAAACATTATGTGTTGTGTTACATTATACAAACCTTTGCAAGTTCGATCTGTTGATCCAGAAGCCAAGTATTTGCCGCAAATGCTCAAGGAAATCACTGAACTCTTGTGTCTAAGAAAAAAAATGACAACAAATAATATAAATACTAATTTGAAAATAAAATGGATGGTGCAAAAAGACAATCTAATGACAAAACGAAAATGTTTTTATTGACAAATTAAAAGAATGGTTTATGACACTAACATTTTGTACAGTTGAGCAAAAATGAGTGTCTGCTCTAAAATAGCCAGAATCTAAAAGAATCAAAACTTTTTTATTTAAAGCATTTAAAATCGATCTTCACTTCCAATTCCCTTAACATGAGAAAATAGCAACTCACTACACAGGGAAAAAGTTAAAAGTAAAAAAATAGCAATTTTTTATTTGATAAAATACGATTCACTTGTTTGTTAAATGGTTGTCAAAAATGGCGGTTAACGGGTGGTCAAAAATGTTTTCTTCTAAAAATCTTTTAAAAGTAAGGGAATTAAAATACCTCGTTGGAAACGCTAACAAGGCATACAAGTAATACAAAAATGACTACCGTAATCATTCGATTAAGCCCGGGGAGGCTTATTCAAAACTCGACCTTTGATAGGGGGGGCTTATTCGAGAGGGGGGCTTAATTGAATAATTACGGTATTTGATAGTTAAAGCCACCAGATAAAGAATGTGTCTCCATTCAGTGAACTCACCCGAGAAAAATTCGTTGACACCTTCCTGATTTTATGTCCCAAAATCTGAAAATAAAACGGGAATCACAAAATAGAGTGAATGAAGCGAGTAAAAACAAAATCACCCGGGGGGTGCACCCTAATATCAAGAGCGGATTCAGATATTTGAATGAGGGGTGCTGGCGGGGGTATTGAGACAATACAGTAAAAACCCGCATATAAGAAACCAGATTTTTCCTCCAGGGTATTGTTTTATCTATTGTTCTTTCTAAAAAATTAGCCTAGAGGTTCTTAAAAGTGTGTTTCTTAAATGCGGGTTTTTACTGTAGTTCCCATTTTCCACAACATTTCTGGAAATTTGACGGGTGCTTGAGCACCCTCCACACCCGTCTGGATCCGCCCCTGAATATATTGGTTTGAAGACAGTCAATTTTATACACTTGGGTAAGATTTTTAGCAAATTTTTTTCAATGTATGGTTGGATATTAAAAATATCCTTAACGTTGGGTGTGCTGGAACAAAACAGAGCAATAATATTGGGAACAAACAAGAAGTTAAACAATAAAAGTGGGTGGGTTTACAAAATCTCAGAGTCATAGTCCCGTCTAACTCTGGGACATGTACCCCGGGAAAAAACAACTGCCAGAAATATAAATAAATTTTAAATCACATTCAGGACAACGAAAACATTGGCAAGTGCAATTTGAAGCTCTTTAACTGGAACTCGTTTAACTATGCTCAAGATGTGCTGCATATCCCTTTAAAGCTCTCAATGTTGAAAAATCTCAAACAAATTTTCATTTAAGAACGCGATTAAGAACGCCTGAATGCTGGGGGAAAATATGCCTTTTCATGATGTCCTGTGGAGTTGCTACTTAATAAAACTTTCATTTCCCTCGAGAGTTCGAGATAACAGGGTCCAACAGTAGAGGTATTGCAACGGCACAAAACAAAGGCACTAAGCTAGATGATAGATTCAAGTAGTGTTCGTGTGCACAACGCAAAAATAAGAATTTCGTGAGTTAAATCAAAAAGCTTAAATTCATTGTATTCATAATTATTACATGATACTTGTAAATATGCGTTGGAATAAAATTATAATCTATATTATATTCAACGTCTCCAAATTCATCTTGTGTACTAGCACTAGGTACGGTGATGCTGCTGTTTAAGTAAGCAAGGCTAACGATTAAAAGACTACTCTTTCAAAGAATTCCTTCCAAACTCAAAATACGTTCCCAACACAAAACCGGCATAAAACTCACCTGATTGTCGTATCATAACTCCCACTGAGCACAAATCCTCTTTTTTCGTTCGTGCACACGGATTTAACCGAACCGACGTGTTCGACGATCGTTTTTTCACATCGACCAGACTTCACATCCAAAAGTCGAATCCGCCTGTCAACCGAGGCAACTGGAACGAATTTTCCCCCATCGTAAAATGTAACACGAGCATTATCTTTCCTAAAAAAACAACATTTGAAATAAACAGTAAAAAATTGTAAATCGAACAGAAAATGACTTCAGGCTTTTTAAGGTTTAATATTATCGTAAATAAATTTCAATTAAAAAAAATGGTTTTTGATGGTATGGATTGTAGTTAAAAAGCTTATAGGGAGGCTTATAGGGCCAGTTGAAGTGCGAGCATGAAGTTAAAAATACACTCCAAAAGACGATTTTTTGAGAAAAAAATTTTATTTGTAAACATTACTTTCTGTCTTTACAATTTCCAAAGTTCTTCTTAAATTATATCTTGTTTCTGTCGCATTAAGGCAATAAATAATAAAGACACTTCTTTCCTCCTCTTCTCGAAAATTTTAACTTGTTTTTCCAAAAGACGACGAAAAATAATCTATTTTAAGCTGCAGATTTGAAAGGCACAACGTTCTAATGTTCCATGGGAACAGATGTTTTATTAATGCGATTTCGGATGGTCTAATTATAAAAAATATTTGAGCACTGGACTCTAACAAGGGCCCATGACTGGGATGAGATAATAGTTCTCATGATCTGCATGTGTGATTTTGCACTGGTAATTGCTTGCAGGAGGAAATTTTAGAAGAAGATAATACAGTGCAGGTACATAAGAAATCTCTAAACAGCAAATTAAAAATTACGGACTGCAGGCCTCTCTTGATGTACGCTCTGTGTATCTGAATATCTCTGAAGCCTTTGGCAAATGTTGGGAGGCACTTTCTGACAGGCATTCGAATAGAAGAATCTGCCTCTATTATAAAATTAAAAGGTTGATAGCTCCAGCTTATCGCACAAATCTCATACCTGTTGCTGGAGGCTAAAGGTATCCACCAAGAAATGCCAAAAGAGTTTTAATTCTAGTTCTGATGAGGCTTAATGATCATCATAAATTCCTAAATCTGTAAAATCGATTAATTGTAAAATTTATTAATTGTAAATAACAACTCACATATTGTTCAAAACAAGCACATTGTAAGCTCCACAGTACACATTTCGCTCTTCGACATTCACAGTTATTGTTTCAATTCCATCATAACAATTTTGCATATTTCGTTCTTCAAAGTCCTCATCATCGCATGTAACATCAACATGTTTAGCTTGATCATTGGGAATCACATCTCCTTCTGAAGTAAGTTTTGGAACATGCAATGGAATCATCCTTGCATAAAGTGGATTCGGAATATTTTCTGTACTGCCCTGCAAACAGAATCCTAGATTTTGAATGCCAGAATAAAAATACAATAATTGTTATGCATCATTTACTGGTATAATTGCATTTGTAAATCCCAGGCTCCAATGGCACAGTTGCTTAAGATGGTGCTTCTGGTACAAGTGCAATATGCAAGTTTGACTCCTGACCAAAGTCACTTTATTCAAAAGTACTTTCCACATACACATAGCCAGAGTATACAAATAAACAGAAAAATATTATTATACATTTAATTTATGGTCAGCACTAGATGATAGACACTTAGCATATGCACACTATCCTCAGATATATGACAAATAACAATTTGTACATTTTGTCTTAAAAAATATTTTGAAGAATGCATTTTAATAACAAATAAAATTTGTCATATTTTTGAGAATAGCTTGTACTTTAAGTCACTATGATATTGTGCTGACCTTGATTTACATTGATAAAACAAAGATACAATTTGTATTCTTCTCACCAACCTGTATCAACATAACATCTTCTCTAGTAATTTGTTGAGCCATTGTTTCATCCCTAACTTGTTCTGCTAGAAATCTCCAATGCTTGCTAACACATATACAGTTCAGTAAAGTATGTGGATCAAGAAAACCTAAGATATACTTTGATAAATGAACAGGAAGTCTTCTGATAAAATCTCTTTGCTTGGATAAAGTTTGATATACAGGTTCTGTCCTAATAGAGCCTTGTGATAATGTTATGTCATCAATATCACAAAATATAGATTGCTCACTTTCATCATCAATTGTGTATGACTGGCTTCTAGAGCCTCCTCTTTCACCAGTGTATGGGTAACATCTTGCACTGAGACGCTTTTCTGACTGGTTTACAATGCTAGTTAAACTAGAAATTGGACGGCTTCTAAGATCAAATGACTTTTCAGTGCCATAACAATAATCGTCCTCAAGATAATGTTCTTGTAGATTTGGAGAAAATGTAACTCCAGATCTTATCCGTTCAGTTCTATGTGAAGAATTCAAAGATGAAGGTGAAATAAATGGTTTCTCTTCTTTATCTTGCACAATTGATTGTAACTCGTCTGGTTGCACACTCATAGCCTTCTTTCTTTGATTTTCATACATTTTTGAAATACATATTTTCAAATTTTCAAGAGTAAGAACATTGCAAAATTTGATCAAATGAAGTAAATAGTTAAATTTGGCCCATGAACTTGCTGTTTGAAACCAAATTTCATCATCCATCATATAATTTCTAGTTTTTGAAGCATGGACAGATGCACTATTCAAAAACATAATTCCATCACTTAGTGTAGAGTTTGTCTTTGCCTTTGCATAGATAAAATCTTTATACTGCAATGGCTGAAGAAGCCTAAGCAAAGAGCTTAATAACTCTAGATTAGTTTCATGCAGAAGGCTTCGTATGTATTTTTGTTTCATTGTCTCCGACAGATGTGTGACCCATTGTTGCACAAATGTCATCTTGTCTCTGAGCACGCAGCTTTCACATTTTCCACAGTCGGTTGGTGAATCACCAGTACATCTAATCAGTTCTGCTTTTCTGATATCCATTATTATTGTGGGATTGTCATAAAAAAAGAAAACGACTCAATGTGTGTTTGCACAAAGAAACAGCATCAATCATTTTACAGACAGATTGTCATTTATCATCCTAGATTTGGTAAAAAATAACATTTTCTTGCAATCTTCTTAATTTGATGTTTATTTTGGCTTCTCAGGTCAAAGGTGAGGACAATGACAGGATACCATAAGATACATGCTCTTCAGTTACGAAACGATGTCATTTAAATGACATTGATTTAGGCCCTTTTTATTCTTTTCTTCCCATTCTCTTCGTTTATTTTACGTTTTAATTGGCATTCATTGACATTGGATTGGTTTGTTATTCGCTTCTACTTTTGTTACATAAAATTAATAGTCTTTTGAGATCTAGAATTATTGCATTGTCTCCAGCAGGAATTGAAAAAACAGCTGCTTTTTTATCTTATTCTTCCTTGTCTCTTGTCGTTGCCGCCAATCTGCTTGCCTTTCTTTGTTGTTGTTGTAGTTGTTGTTGTGTGTAAAATAATCGCATTATTGTCATTGTTCTGTTGCCATGGCCAATTTGTTTCTTCTTGTTTTTTCCAACACCAAGTCCCAAGTGAAATTTGATTGATCTCAAAAATATAGTTTTGCACACCAGGAAAAAGCAAATATTGAATTGTGGTTGATTTATGTTGCAAATGCAAAATAGTGATTGATTTTTACTTTTTGTTGTTGTTTTTGGGTTAATTTATATTAGAGCCCCTTGTTATTTAATATCCAATCACTTAATAACGGGGATCTACTGTGTTGAATCTTATGACTATGGTTGAATCAACATCACTTCTAATCACTGGCAAAGTATGCCCCTCCTGATTGTGGGGGGGGGTGTGGGTCACAGGGTTTTGCGGAATGTGGAAACAGCGTATTTTAGTTGCGGAAATTAGGAAACTGGTATTTCTTGACACGGAAATGTGGATATAAATGGGATTTTATACGGAAATGTGGAAAAAGATACCCCACCCCGCCTGGGGTTTTTACTCATCTTTACCCTGAATTTGTTCCGATAACTCTGTTTAAAATGGAGAAAGACGTTTGTTTGCAGAGTCGGAAATTATTGGGGGCTGGGGTGAGGAGGGGTAATCGTTCGAAACTGAGCAGTTAAAGGAAATACGGCAGGCTACATGTTTCATGCTCGGTTTTATGTAGATGGAATTAAAAAATCGCTATCATTTATCAAGATAAAATAAGGAGTTCCTTATTTTATCTTGCATTTATCTACCATTTACATATTTTGATAATTTATTGCCTACTTTTCTTGCATTGTGGCTACTCTTTTAGGGTAGTTTTAGCTTTAGTGATTATGCTCTGGTTGTTGTAGATTATAGTTTAATGAAATTTAAGCAAAAATGGTTGATTTGTGGTAAATAAATTTAGAAATTTTAAAAAACTGAGAAGTTTTTTATCCCATGTTATGATAATCTCTAGGGCAAAGATAGAAATAGAACATTTTTAGAACATTTTTTATCAATGGATGTTATAATTTATATTGCCTGTTTAAATTAAATTTTTTTATAGAAGTAGCAAAATTTCCAGTTTCTGCGTAAATAATAATTTATAATGACCAGGAGCGTAGCTATTGGGGGTCTCACACCCCCAATAATTTCCAGGAACACTTAGCATAGTCAGGAACAATTTTGGGCAAGATTGAAGAGAACAATGGCTATTGTTTGCTAAAACAATAGAATATTTGAAGCAAACAATAGAACCAAGAGCACACCCCCTGATAATGATAGAAGTGTAAGTGTGTATTGATATGACTTCTCAACACTTCTCCAAAACACAAAGAGACCAAACAGGCTGATTTTCAAAAACAGGTTTCTTGGTGGCGGGCTATCACTGTATTTTGGCATGCAACCATTTATATCATAAAAACATAAAAACATAAAATTAAGCAAATGCTTCTGGAAAAGTCTATAGCATTAAGGAAATACTCTAAAAATAAAGCTGCATCTCAAATCGTTTTCTTCATAAAATACACTTCAAATTTGTCAAAAAATATTTACATTCATTTTTTCTCAACGCAGAAACATTTATCTAAAACAATGTCTCTCGAGCAATATTCTCATTCTATATACAGATACACACATTTAATACTACACATAGCCGAAAAATTGGAAAGAATTAAGAGAAAAGGCTTGGGTAGTGCTCATAAATGCTTAAACCCACATGCAGTTTTAGTCAATAATTTTATTTCCTCGCATTAAAGTTTAAAAATTTAAGATGATTAAGGGAACTAAGATGATATAGCACTTAACATTTTCATGAAAAATTCATGAAAAAATAATATGCAAAATTAATACCTCTGAAAAAATACTAACGGCTCGTAAAATATTAAAGTTACTTTCAAGCAAATTAAAATTATTAAATCTTAAACTTTGAAAATATAAATTAAATCTTAAAATACAAAAATTTACATTACGAAGATAACAATCTATTCCGGCGAAGGAGAAATCTCCGTTGAACCTTGCAACGTCCTTCGACAAGACTGCGAGCATACATAAAATAAAATTGGTAAGTTTTTCACTCCGAATAATTCAGCGGCTGGCTTTACCACACGAAGTCCTTGCCCAAACTTGGGCCCACCACAGAAATCGCATATCGACATGCTGCAAATAAGACAAAAAAAATGAGAATCTACGAGGCAAAACTTCAAACTAAATATTAACCTGATATTCAAGTTAGTGAAGCTATTTTCATTTCAAATTATGCTAATTTATGATTAGGTATTAGATTTCATAGTAACTGAAAATCAAAATCAACTGAAAATTTAACCTACTTTATACGGTACACACTTTTTGTACTGAACACAATTTTTGTCTCTGATTTTTGTCGCTATGTTGAAAACCCAAAGGATACTGAACTAGACAGTTTCTAGTAGATTTGGTATTTGTGTTCGTAACACGTCAGATCGTTTGGAATTTGTTTAATGGAGTTAGTATTGTAGTTTTTACATTGTGTTGGAATGACATTATTCTAATCTATTTCTATTATATTTTTATGCAAAAAGAGTGAAAGTTGCATGGCAAATGGAAACAGCACAAGCGGTGTTCACATTGCTTGTTCAAAAAGCAAAACGGTGCAATGAAAAATACCCTAAAATTTACGTTTTTCAAAAAACATACTCAAAAATTCATAAGAAATAGAAAATTCATACCCTAAAAATAAATAATTCGTTGAAAATTGAAAATGGAAAATTTGATTTGTAAAACGGTACCCCGAAATTTATGATCTTTCCTAACATGATACTTCCAAAGTTATATTCTGCCTGAAAAAACCAATCCCTAAAATGTTACATTCTTTACCAGTATATATGGAAGTTACCCCCGGTTAAAAAATGTTAAATGTGCACTTACGATTTCAAGAAACTGCTTAATTTAACGTCTTTTGTTGCAATGTCCATAAGTTTACCACGCTGTGCCAAAATCGTTGCACAATTTTCTAGTAATTGCTGGAGAAAAAGTTTTGTCAAGTCATATCAAATGGTTTAAAAAAAGAGCGTATATCAAAGATAACTTCGTGTGTTTGTGTACGAGTAACATGAGTTCAAATACGCTTAAATTCATATTCATTTAATGTCTATTCTTCAAAAAGTTTTAAATGTTAGAGGCTTGCATAATGAATGACTTGCATTTATTAAACCACATACTCCATAATATTAATGTCCATATATTCGCAAACCTATTAAAACATCATAGAGCTGGCAAAGTCCGGCCCCATGGGGAAGGAAAAGGTGGGAGAGAGATGAAATGGCATTTATTCGGCATATCCAAATGCATTTACTTGGTAAGACCGGAGTCGGTGAATTTTAGATTCTACTTGGCGAAATTATCTTGACACCCCGATTTCGAAATGTTATGGAGCCGGACCTATCAGCTGAATCAATTGGAAATGTATTTACTTAAATGTTACCAATGCGGGTTTTACTTTAGAATAAAAGGTTTCATAGAGAAAAAAAAATTATATTCTTGGTAGCAAAGATTTACAACTCAACGATTTACAACTCAAAGATTTACAACTCAACGATTTATAACTCAAAGATTTACAACTCAACGATTTACAATTCAACAGTTTTCCAAGAATTACAAACTCACCTGCGGCTGTGGAGGAGCTGTTGATTTCCAAAATATTGACTGAAGAAAATTATTTGTAACATTTAGTACTCGTAAGTCCAGCAACATAATTTCACGTGGAAAAGATGTCAGTTGGTTGCCTTCAACATTCAGCATTTTCAGTGACCTGAAAACCATAAAAACGATCTCTAATACAATAAAACAAAAACTCTAATAGATTACAGGTCAAATTTTAATTATAAATTAAAAACATTTCGGTTTGAGGCAAAGTCAAGTACCAGCAAAAGGAGCCCGAGCACTAGAAACTGTTTTCAAGAAATTTCTTGCACATGAAATTATGCAGGAAATTTGTCCAGGTACATTTATATCAGAGAAAATGTTTATGTCAGAGAAAAGAATTTGGAGATAAACTTAATGTGAAAAAAATAACCCAACAATAGATTACTGTCTACAAGTGGGGGAACATTCACGGTTTGCAAGAAAATTTATTACTTTGGTTTGTAAAAACTTTTTAAAGCTGCCAATTTTGTTTACTCCACAAGATTTAGAGTGGCAGCTTTTATTCATACACGCTTATATTGGATACATGTATCAGCTTTTATGTACACATGCTTATATATATGACTTCATGTATAGACTCTTTCATTGGATGAAAGGACACTAAGAGAGTTTCCGAAATTTGTGATCTTTCCCCGTAATGGTATTTTCAATTTGCTGCAAGAAACGTGTAACTACATTGGCTTTGCTCAAAGGAAGAAAAACTGTGTGCAAGCCTAGAGCCCGTCCACACTGCTCCATTTTGTTGTGCCATTCACAGTAGCCTCGCGAAAACAATGCAAAAATGTGATATTGTTGGCGTTTTCAACAACAAAAAACTCTGGCGTAATATTTTCCATTTTCAAATGGCTCCGTTTTCATTCAGTATTGATGTAAATGTAAACCCAATAACAAAATTGATTCGTTTTCGTGTGAAAACAGAGTCTCGATTTGCTTAAAAATTTTATCAACGAAAGTTGTTTTTACTTACTGAAGCAGTTTCAACTCCTCAGGAATAAAGGCAAGTCTGTTATATGACAAATCAAGTGTTTCTAAGCTCTCCAACTTGAAAATGCTGAAACATAAATGAAAATAAATTTATTAGTGTATTAATCGGTTCCAAGTTCTTTAAAAGTTGCCCACCATGTCTACTACGACAACTACCAGAATTCAAAGACATTCTTTCAAAGTTGACCCATATTCAACATATCTTTAATGTTGTTTTTAATGAACAAAAAATCAAAACCATCACTATTTTTTCTAATTTAGACCATTTTTGATAAACGCTCGGTTTATGTTCAACAAAATGGTCCCGTAATAAAATTTGTTCTTACTCAAAATAAAATGACAAATTCAATAAAAACTTACTACTGACTTACAAAAAAAAAAAACAGAATAAACCTAGTTAAATTAATTCAGATTTTAAAGTAGTTTACTTTAGTTTATCCCTTTTGCGCCTGACGAGCAGGCAAATCCTAAGCAAATCCTATGCTGATACAGTAGAAGCCCGCCCGCATGAAAGAACCTTCATTTATAAGAACCTCGAGGCTAAATTTTTGATCACTGTTTTGAAAATTAAACTTTTCAATCATAAAAATTAATAAAATAATTTGTAAATGTGACAATCATCACAGTTTTATAGTTATTTAGCAATCTCACCCATCTTTATCTTCAAATCATGTACTGTAAGGATTTAAAATAAGAACCTTTACCATGTTGCCACCCAAATTATAAGTTCTTTATGAGGGTTTCTACTGTGTAGCATATGCAAGGATAACAATGAATTAAAAGCTAACGCTTAGTGAGTGAGATCATTGTAAAAACAATACCTTGGTGGCAATGTTGATATACAGCAAAACGAAAGCACGAGAGTTTTCAACTTCTTTAACCTTTCAATATCTGAAAATAAAAACAGTTAGTCATACATAATAATCATATTTTGTTGCACGTGACTTTATCTGTGTTTCCTGCGCAACAACTGGGCCACCTTGCTAGAGATTATAAAGGGATTACCCTACCCTGGGTTCCCCCAGTGTTAAAGTTTTAAACAGTTAAAATTCAAGCAGCATCAAGAACGAAAATATCACTTATTACAAAATATCACAAGAACGAATATATCTTACCCCAACCAAAAATCTTTTAGCTGGCGTAAACAGTTAGTTCGACCATCAAATTTGACCAGAAGTTATAAATTAAAAAAAAACGTTATGAAAATTCACGAGTCTATTAAAAAGTTATACGAAATAAATATAAAGAAAATAAAAAACATTTCATGCGTCAATACAAAAAAAAGGCTGGAATAAATGAATTTTAAAAACGGAATTCCTTACCATTGGGTATTTCAAACACTGGGTTGTTCCTCATTTGAAGTTTCTCGAGGTTTGGTATCATGCACAAAACTTCAGGTATACTCTATCAATAAATTGATTAACTCATTAACCATCCAAATTTTGACAATCAAATAACTGACAAGAAACCAAACATTGAGATAAACAGTGAAAATAATAGAGCCTAAGTAATAATATTGTTAAAAATACACATTTAATTGCCAATACATTGGGCATGGCGTGAAAAAGCACTCGACCGTGTGACCAATGGTCGCAAAAATCTATTTCAATATGTGATCTTGCAGAAAATGTTGTAGAATTTTGTCAAAAGTTACGTTGTTTATTGTGTTTAATTGCCAATATCTTGCAGGAATGTTGTAGACACAATTTGCTTGGTCGCAAGCACCAAATAAAAATGTCTAGTCACGTGGGCTTCAGAGACAAGAAAAATTAACAAATTGAGGCTCTGGAACTCACAATAAATAACCTAAAATAAATCTAAAAAAATTTTTTTCCAGTATGTGGTCATCTCAGCCCGGAACGGACACAAGACGACAAATTAAACCTGGTAATTTTAACCAAAGATCTTTTGAAAAACCATCAAGGCTCATGAGTGAACGAGTTGAGTGAGTTATCGTATTTAACGTGCCTAGCCCGCAAAAGTCTCGAGATGACTTGTTTCCAGCAGGGGACACGGGTTATACATAACCTTTCAGTTTCAGGCACATACACTTGCTATTCTTGCAAGGTATGAGTTTCTGCGCTTGGCGGAGGGGGGCCCAACAGGGCAACCCCGGTCCTTTCTCTCGATGTGACCACACCTTGTGATTCCTTTTGCCTGGAATTACAGAGAGTTGGCAGCTCTCCTCACACTTTCGCAGCAAGTATGACCTTGGTTCAATTCGAACCCACGACCTTGCGATCATGAGCCCGGTGCCTTAACCACTAGGCCATGCTTGCTAGCAATCATCATCATCAGCAATCATCGTCAATATTCTGCGACAACACAAGTTTATGAAAGCAAGGCGTATATGATTTTTATGATATACTTGTGCTTTCATAGTAGGCCACTGTGGACCTGAAATGGACTGTTTAAGCCCAGTGTTATTTTCAATTACACTATATTAATTACCCAGTGCTCCAATGCTATTTTCAATTATTAAACGAAGCCCAGTATTGACGATCTAAGCAATCATTGAAGCAAATAGAGTTTCAAATTTTGGCGGGGAATTGAACAAGTTCAGTGCTACCCCAAAATCCTAAGTTGCTTATAAAATATTTTGTAGTTTGCCAAAGCAATGTTGCCATGAAAAATCATGCATTATTTCTACAGATTAAAGCTGTACATTTTAAATTTAATGCAATCTCCAAACAAGCGTTACGTAAGTGAAAGAAATTATTCCTGACTCAGTTTTCACAAAATTGTTGGCAGTAATGACAAATTTTCACGACCCTCAATATTGAAAAATGTATTTCTTCTGTGCAACAATAAATTCTCATTTTATTTAGCACACAAAAAGCATTAAATACCTAGTTTTATAATGATCATTTTACCCCCACTGAGTTATAGCATTCACAAGCCATTCGTAATATTTAAAAATAGCCAGGTAATCTAAAAAAAACTATCTCCGTTTGCAGGGCTGTATGACGTCATTATTTTTACAAATAATGACGTCCGAAGGTCAAACTTAAAGTTTGTGACATCGCCCATTCATCCGTGACTACGATTATATGTCCAAAACTTTAAGCAAAATATCTCTCAGCCGTGAGCTTTCGATTTAATTTGAAGGAACATCATTCATTTCCAGTCCATGTTTAAAATTTGAAAAGATTAACTGATCAAACTCCATTGTCGATACAGGAACAGGGAGATTGTTTTAATGTCAAAACGTAGACTGTAAATGAATATATTTCCTTTATAATGACTTAGAAGTTCACGAATAAGGGCAATTTTAATTTCCAGTTTTGGACAGGTAAACCTGATCTAAAATTATTAAATGATATCCAAACTCTAAGTTTGCTCTTCGGACGTCAATTTGAGCACAATTAAATTTGTTTAGCCTTATGGATATCAAGCTACAGCCCTGTCAACGGAGATAGTTTTCTTTGGGGGGTCACTTGGTATTTGAAAAAATCGCACATAATGATGCTAAAAATAATAATGATAATAAAACGTACCATAAAATTATTGAATGACAAATTGACATGTGTTAAAGTATTTGCAATTTGACTGATGTCTGGCAGCTGGTCAATGAAATGAGCCTTAAAAAAAGACAATAATATTGAACACAGTTGCGTCTCATACTGAAAAAGGTTATGTAATATTAAAAAAGCCAGTATCATACCATCCTTTGTGAGGTATTTCGGCAAGGGCCACATGAAGATAGTGTGAGTTTCATAACTGGTTGTGCAGTTCAAATGTTGTTTTCTTTGATCGCAAATTTCAAATTTCAGTTGAAGATATATAATGGCGGTCAGACTCATGCACAATAAACGACAAACAATCACTATTTTTGTATTATTAAAAACAGAGGATATGACAAAGAAAAAGAAAAAGACAATTGAATTACAAAACCAGTTATTAAACGCACTTTGCAAAGGTAAACAAAGATTTTATATCTTCAGTAGGCCCAACAACTCCACCAACTCTTCATATGGCCCTTGATTTCATACGATTCACGAAATATTAAACATTTTAATGGACACTGACATTGATTATTGGGACACTTTCCTCCAAAAAACGTTTGTAAAGTTTTTGCAAATAGAACTTTCAGCTAGGCTTGTTTATACCCAATTTAAGCCATCTGACCAAACTCTTGGGAAATTTCTGAACCATCGCATCATGGTGAAAACATGATGCACTGTGATTGGTTGTTTTGTAAATGATATCATGAAATAGTGGCCTCGCAATGAGTCAACAATGTGCTTATAATCTCGTTTTCCCTTGAAAAATAGCTTTCTGGTTTTTCGTTTTTAACATAGACTTACACAAAAACATACGAAGGAAAGACGAAGCTGAGGAAATTATTCCTCAGATTCCTTCCTTTGATTTTTCAATTTCTCAATTCCATTTTCTCGGATTGAAAAAGCAATAGATTTGGGGCAATGCCTTAAAGGAATATATTTTAAAATTTTCATTGCAATCTTCAAACAGAGCAACACATTTAAAAATTAAACGACTAAATTGTATATAATACAAGATAACAACCAAACAACAATGATTATTCCATGAAATGAGTAACTTTGACAAAATATATTACCTTGAGGTTGAGTTTAGTTCCTCCATGAGCAATGCTTTCAATAATTGCAAGCTCAACTGGACTTATGCTCTGCGAATCCCCCGCTTGTTCTAAAATAAACGAAATATCATTAAAGACATTTGATGCCAATAAAAGTGGCTTACGCTATCTGTCAATCAAAAACAATCTCATCATCTTCTGTTTTGTTTGTTGTCAATAATATTTACAATAGTTTTGTACTTCATGTAACACAAGCAAAACAAGGCTTATCTGTGTACTTTGATTTTAATGTACCGTGAATTCTAGAGGTTTTTAAAAATCAGAAAAAAGCATACAAAGAGTTGTTCCATACCAAATGGAGATGGGCTGCGAGCCGAGAGTTCTCCTTGAAAGAAAAGTGGTGGTGAATTTAGCAAAACTAATTCACGATCATCCAACCTGAAATACAAGAATAATTTGACAATTCAATAATTTGACATATGTAATTGATTGCTTACTGTTGTGCTTCTGTCGATATTTTCAATGAAACGGTAACAAATTTTTTAGAACACCCGGTACATATGAACCAAAAATTTCATCAATTTGAAGGCTTTTGCATACAATGGAAAGAAAAAAG
Source organism: Phacellophora camtschatica (assembly GCA_036873815.1). Classification (NCBI taxonomy): domain Eukaryota; kingdom Metazoa; phylum Cnidaria; class Scyphozoa; order Semaeostomeae; family Ulmaridae; genus Phacellophora; species Phacellophora camtschatica. Next base: position 15,966 of record JAYJMH010022882.1, read on the forward strand.
AAAATAAGATAATGTACTCCTCTAGAGCAGCGAAAAAAGGAATAACAAAGATGGTGGGATAGTGCAACAAACCTGTAAGTAAGGATTTCAGGAAAGCAATAAAATGTAATTTTTTCAAATTTTGTTGTGTTCTTGAAGTTTTCTCTCTACTTCCCCAATCTTTTAGTATCTTATGGGAATCAAAATCAACAATATCAGTTGGATGTACGCAAAAGGCCATTCACGGAAAGACTTACGGAACATTGGAACCATGCTTCAAGTGATATAACTAATTCTCGAACTTAATTCTCCAGTAGTTTCTCAAAGCATTTGCGGTATTATCGTATTGGCGTTTTAGCAGTAGTAACAAAGCAATTTTTAGAAATTTTATCAGCAAAAATCTTGGTATGAAAGCCGTTTGACACTAATGACATTGTTTTCTCAGCCTCTTAAATTCCGTTATTTATTGTTCTGAGAAAAATAGCATGATCTTCGGTAGCTGCACAAACATTTTATGCCTCATATACAGCAACGATTTAGTATTCAGTAGGAAAGGAACAGTACATTATAACAAATATATGAATGTACACTCACCGTTCCTTTTCTTCTGATGAAAACCTAGAGCATTTGATATCATTTTCAGCTGTTGTAGATAGGGAACTTAGTGTATTATTTGTGGATCTGCTTTTCACCCTGACACCTTGGCGATTGTCTTCAAAATTTTCTTCAAAAACTCCTTCAGGAATGATTTCTTCTACCCCAAAATAGCATGCATTCTTAGCAACAAAAGTTGGTCTCACTACTGATGCCCAGGTCTTCTTTTCGAATGTATGTGTATTGTTTGTTTCTATTCTGTCTGCATAGTATTCTAGTTCAAAGAATCTGTCCTCTATAGAAAATAACAAAACAAAAATTAGCTACAATGAACCCAATATTTGTTTTTAGTATCAATAATTCTTAAATCAAATTCTACCAATTAATGCAAACTTCAACAAGTTGAAGGAATAGAAACAATTAGATTGCAAGCAATTAATGCAAAAAATTTGTGAGCACAAATGTCACAATATGATTTTATAAACAATGCTAAATTATCAAAATAAAAAACAAAAAATTCCAAGTGAACCAAAAGCATGTTTGCCAGGTATAATTAATTATATCGATAAATCTAATTACTTTCGTGATATTTTTCTTTATCTTTATCAATTATAAACTGCTCACAAAACTTAAGTTGCATAATCCTATAATTAATTATATTGATAAATCTAATTACTTTACAAATCTCTGAAATAAACAGAGGTTTCTATAAATCAAGAATAAATTATTTTTTTCAATCATTGATGACAGTGCAAGGCTACTTAACTCAATGTCTCAAATTATAAGTTTGCCTAATTCACACATAGATTCATATACTATTAAAACTCTTACTTATAGCTGTAGAATAAAAATGTTTTAGTCTATAGCTATGGTTCACTGCTTACCATACCATACCATTGATAAAGAAAAGTGCCAATGATTCACTGCTTACCAATTATTTGCTGTCTCAGCGGAACTCTGGGCTGTACATCAGGCAATTCAACTACCATAAAAGACATTAAATCACAGTTTAAAATTTACACTGTACATTTAAACTCACATAAGTCAGACTTGCATAAGTCGGATATTCACTCAAGTCAGGAAAAATTGGACACACCTGAATATTCCTTTAACATTTTTGTTTTCAAAATAATTTGAGTAAGTCAGATAGATTTCATTTGTCTGAAGTGGTCCTTAGGGAAGTTTGGCTGTATAATAATTCCAAATGAAAACAAGTGGCAAAGCAAAGAGAAGCATATAAACAGAACAGAAATAATATGTGTGGTTTTATCATGATTTGCTTGGTGTAATCTTTTCTTGAGGATGAACATATTGTGTTGTTCTGATAAATCTAGATATTAAAACATAACAAGTTTACATACTAACCACTTTGATCAAGCAAAATTTTTCGATATTCCACAATCTTATTTTCTACATCTTCTTCCTTTTCATAAATATAAAATTGAGTGACAGGTTTTTCAATGAAATGTGTGTGTAATTTTGAAATATGTTGATTGAATTGTTCATTTTGGTCTTGTTTGAGTAAAAAATTGTCCATTGTAAAAATAGGTTCAGGTTGCTTATATGAATCATCAAGAAATGCATTGAAATCAATCCCATGTGTTTTCTTTGGACTCCTGTATGGAAAAGGATCTGCTCCCCTTGGTTTCCCATATGAAAATAACAATTCAAGCCTTCTTTGGTATTCCTGCAAATATAAAAATATTATTTAGAAAGTGTAAAGATCATCCGTTATTTCTGCCAAAAATAATGAAGTTTGACTATTAATTAGCTTCTTTGGTTTACTACTATAAAATATAACAATGTGCACAAAATTTACTTTCATTTTGTTCATGTTTTTGTTTAAAATAAAAATTGTTGATTATCACAATGAAATGATGTGGGAATTTTTAAAAACTGCACCAAGAACATAGATATTTTATTAGTCACAAAATCCATGTAGATAACGAGTTAACATTTTAAAATGGGCTATTTTATTTCTTATCCATACACATGGGTATGGAAGTAAGATTTGGTTTTCTGGAACTCCCCTTGGAAAAATAATCTAGAATAAGCCATCCATCTGGAATTCTTCTATCTTTTAAAGGATTATGGACATAAATATTTTCTTGGTGAGTAGTCTAGAAATTTTATGCTAACTGTTTAACCCCTTGAAAAAGATATTATGGAAGTAAGACTCTCCTGGCAAAGGGTCTGGAAGTCTTGGAAATCACTTGGTGCCTTCTTGTTGTTAAACCCCTGGAAATCACTTGACAAGATCAAACTATACACCCCTGAAAAACCTGTATTTCATTGTAGACCTCTCGGAAAATCCAATATAAATTCTTGCAACCCCTTGGAATCCAGAAAAGTCAAACCCCTTGGAAATTTACGTAAATTTAATATTATTATTTTTAAATGGAATAGCTCAATGCACAGGAGGGTGCCGATGCCCCGGCATGTTGCCGGGGCATTGCCGGGGCAGGCCGGGGCTAACAAATTTAAATGTAAAAAGGTCGCATGCCGGGGCTAAAAATATGCCGG
>JAYJMH010022893.1:0-19060 GCA_036873815.1 Phacellophora camtschatica
AAAGTGGGCGTTTCCAACTGTTATTTTTTCAAGTGTCATTCTAAGCCAATCTGAAGGGCGTGGTCACGAAAAAAATTTGGGGGCTCCGCCCCCTTACCCCCTCGTTTTGCACCTGTCAGAAAAATTCCTAGATCCGCCAATGTCACCCTTATTCGATTTTGCAGGGGTAGCACTTAAAAACAAACTTAATTCAAGAGATAAACTTACGTTGAAATATCTGAAATTTATGAAAAGTTATAAATATAATAATTGTGTTCACGTGTGGCTATAATATTATTAATAAGTAAATTATTTATCATAAAAGTAAATGTAGCCTGGAGCTTAATAAAGCTAAACGTTTCGGGCATAAACCTTTCATCAGTAGTGGGGAGTTATGTCTGTATTTACCTCCTGGAAATATGATGTAATACGTTATTCGGTAATTGGCCATGTGGCCCTTCCCAGGGTGAAAGGGTTACAGCTAGCTTAGTTATTAAAAAAGAAACATCTACGATTTCTATCAGGCAGTTCTTAGTGCCCAGATATCCCAACGATAACAGAAAATGTACACGTGTTTTTATGAGAAACCATTTTCTAAGAAACTCAACGGTGAACATGATGTCAGATGATTAAGTCAGTGAAGATTGTGTATATAGCTTTTTATCCTTTTCAATACATATCCAGTTTTTGTTAATTTTTTTCTTTGATAAAAGAATTCATGGTAAAAAACTAAATTTTATCATATACATAGTATTAAATATGAAATGTTTTCATATAAAATTAAAAAACTTTTAAGAAACTTTTACTAGTGAAATTTGGTCCAAAATTAAAAAACTTTACGTGGTGGAGCCTTAGCCAGGTTTCTTATTAAAAAAGCGTATATATTCAGTTATCATATCTTTAGTTAAGAACTATTTCACTTGATCCTTGATCCTTAGTACGAATAGATCAGAACAGACCAACAGATTTGATTAATACAAGTACGTTTCTGTTAATTCGTTGAAAATTTCAAAAAAAATGTATGAAGGAATTCTTTGTAAAGTCTATTCAATCGTAAGAGTTTTAATATTCAGCTACATCTGTTAAGATTGCGTCTATATTTAGCTGCACATTTGGCAGTCATTTGATTTGTCAGGCATTTTCTTTGTTGAAACATTCACTGGAGCAAAATATTTTCCCATCTTTTGGCACAAATTCTCTTCCAATTAAACTCTTCTTGCAAACACGACAATTGAAGCATGCCCCGTCGTTGTGCCAGTAGAAAACATCATAACTGTAACAAGAATCTTCTGGAGGTATTTTACCATTGCATCCATGACACGTTTTTGAGAACTTTTTCGCGTTGCATTCCATGCAGTATGGGTGACCATCTTTAGGGACGTATCTTTGGCCTGCAAGCTCCGCATCGCATTCGAAACAACAGAAATGTTTCGTATGATAATTCAATCCTTCTGCTTGTGCATATGCTTCGGTAAATATGAGCTGTAAATGTAAAGAAAATGAGTTATACGACGTTTACCACCAGCAAGAACATCTAGCTGAACCAGTACAAATGATTCAACAAAATCTAATCCAATGAGATGTTATGTTAAAATCAAAAACTACCTACATAAATTTTTTTAATTTACCATTCATTTCTGTCAAGATAAAGAATACAAGAAGTGACAGAAAATTTGCTAGGTTTGGAAAATCAGAAAATTTGCAAAGTTTGGAAAAGCAGCTTTGAGCTGCTTTTAACGAGATAATTGATACAAAATTAAAATTATTCAAGTAAAGAATTTAATTTATTTTTTATTTATATCTAAATAATTAAATTGCAAAAAACGACACAATTGCCAAGATATGCAAATAAGTAAACAAAGTTTAAAAAGTTAGCTTAGTGGGGACTGCAGGACGAGGTAATTGATACAAAATCATCTTGTGTAAGTTTCCACAAAGTTTTCACAAAGTGATTTTACAATTTCAAGAAAAAGTTTCATTTAATTTGGTATCATACCTCATCACAAGCAGCACATCGTATTCCTAAAATTTCACCGTAATGTCTTCCACAATAAATGTTTCTCTCATGTTGAAAGTAGATCAGGTCGACAAGAAGCTCTTGACACGTGTAACAAACAAAACATTCGGGATGCCAACACTTTTCAGGACCAGCAAGCTTTGCAAATATCACAACACCTCCACTTTGAAAGTCTTTGTCACATTGGGTACAGTTCTGAAAACATGAAGCACAAGGAAAGTTTTATCGAATAAACTATGTGAATTATGTGAATATGAAAAATAACTTATATAATAAATTATATAAACACGAGTGAATAAATTAACAAAAATTTGGCTTCAATGGAATCTTTCTACCGGCATGGTGGTAAAAGCAGTAAGGATAAAGTTTTTGGAAGAGGTCCCAACGTGTAGTAAACATTTTCAAATGTACCGGGTAGCCCAAAGAATATTAACAATGTTTGCAAAGATGCTGCGGAGGAATTTCAGATATAACATTATATTTTTGCTAGTAGTTCATGTGAGAGGTTTCAACTTAAAATTTGATACATTGTTTGCCAAAATCTGTTTGGTAATCTCTAAGCTATACTCAATGAAACCAAAAATGGAAATGTTTTGCTGCTGCAACCTGCTGAGACTATATATACATTATGGCTTTGAGAAGGCCATTAACGTTGGCTTTCCTTTGCTATGCTCGGGGATTATTTGGTAGATTTTGGCAAACAAGGTATCAAATTTGAGTTGAAGCCCCTTACATCAACATAAAGCACAAACAAAATCATCAAAACTAAAGCTCCTCCATAGCAGCTTTGTAAGCGTGGTAACATTTTTTTTGGACACTACTGTATCTCAAAATGCTAACAAATAGCTGATTCATTGAAGTCGAACAAATCAATTAAATTATAGTTGAGGCTAAAAACTGAAAACTGAAAAAGACCAGGCTGAAAAAGATTTTCGGTAATTACCAGCAACATTTGAGAGCAACAAACTTGACAGCATTTCTGACTTAAAAACTAATAAATTTTATTCTTTATTTTTTTTTTAGCTCAATGTTTGTGTAAATGGCACATTTAGTCAAATCAAGATAATAACAGTGACATAAGTTCATCACATTCTTTTTCGTTGAATAAATGTTTTAAAAGCCTTAAAACACACTAAAAATCAGGTGAAACGTGTAGTATATGCCAAGGTGCAAAAATCGATATATCTAAAATGTATTGACTAAAAATGAACATGATAATATTGCGCATATATCGTTGATGTGTTGGTAGGAAATCTTATTTTAACGATGAACTTTATGATCAGAATAAACATGATAAACCCATTATTTCTTCTATTTTTTGCAGAATTTGTCCCTGGGATCATATTTTGTTTGTTGGATATTAAAATAACTCATTCTATTTGCTTGTTATAAATGTCAACAAAGCTTTAAGTTCACGTTTTTTATCCGTCGCAGCTCTCGAATAGGCCGGTCAGCCATTGCACCAGAAGTTACCATATATCAATTTATTCTTTTTTTTATATCCATTTATTCCATGTAAAAAATTCCGTTTTACTATGCATTCTTTTTTCAACAAAAACATTACAAAAACTGGGTATATGCTGTACAAGATAAAAAGTGTATACTAAATCAATCATCTAACATCATGTCCACTCCATTAAAATCATTAAGCATTATGTAATCTAATCTAATCATTAATCTTTCATTCACTGGCAAAAGTTTCTAAAATTTTCTTGGGTTTCGCCTGTAATTTTCTTATAAAAGTTTCTTATAAAAAGACGTGTATTTTTCTTTAACATTTCGGATCAAAAGAATGCTCCATCGTCAGGACCCCAAATTTACAACTCAGTAAAATTAAAATAATGCTGTACCAAAATGTTATAAGTAAATAGCGATGCCATATAATGAAATGGTGGAGTCTATTCGCATTTAATGATATGGTTATTTCTGATATTTTAGTACTATACTGTTGGGAAAGCTGTGGAGAAAAACTGTTTTATCACAACAATGAACGATGTTACTGGCTGTAGTTTTTCTTAAGATATTTACTACATTCTTAATGTAAAGAGCATTTGTCTTGCTCCAAGACTATTTCTAATAATTATTTAGCAAATGTTTTATTTTTGTTGACACTGCGGGTCTATCAAAGCTCTCGTCGCTGTCCTCAGTTTTCTCCTCCGCAGTCTTCCTTCTTGCTTCTCTGATTTACAGAAAAAATACATTATTTACCAAAAGCAAGACTAAAAGAACCTTAAAACATACCCCTGGAGAAGAAACAATTTCATCTTGATCTTTGATCGCTCCTTGCCCCGAAGCTTCTTCGTCTCTCTTCTTTCGGAAATTTTTCATCTTTTCAACTTCTTGGTCCGTCAGCTCGTCCGTTGGCATTTCTTCAAAATCATGTGCTGGCAATTGCTGGATCATTTGCTTTTGGATATAGTGAGTTCCTTCTTCACTGGATGGCGATTTTTCTTTGGGAATCGAGGAAAGATACTTTGACACCTGAAATTGTGGGACAAATTATCATGCTTTCTTTACGGTTGATTTCGTAATTACTTTTTTCATTAAAACTGTCAAATTTTGGCTTTAACGGCAGGGGCGTCACAAGGATGTTTAGATTGGAAGTGTTAAAAAACATTTCCCCAATTTTCAATAAAATTCTCGAATTGTTTTACTCATTTAATGTTTTTGTGAATATTTCACATTTCTATTTTCTCTAATTACTAATGGCTTTGCCTGGTACGTTATTGAAATTACTGAGGCAATACAGATGCCTAAATTGGTGTCCCAATTTCCCCCGAGTGGCTGATAACACTTTGGGGGGTGGGGTGATACCTCAGTAGCGTCACCCCCAGTTTAATAGTATTATAGAAATTTTTGAAGAAACCTTTAAATAACTGAAAGCTCAAAATTGTTTCCCCAAAAACATTAGGGAAAAATAGAAAAAACCACACCAGATTTAGTAGAAAGCCAAATATTATTTAAGCAAAAAAGAAAAACAATAGAAAAAACTAAGACCTTAACGCATCTCCTTAAATAGCTATGCTGAAAGTAACCATAAATACGCACCGTGTCTTCATTTGCTCCATCTGGAACAAACGTAAAGCTATTTCTCACAAATTCTGGTGGTGGCGGTGGCAAGGGTTCATTTGAATCGTCGAACTCTTCAGAAATTGTTTTTGATGGCTCACTGAACTGAAGAGATCCGTTGTTAGAATTTCTATGGGATGAACCAGGGCTATTTGAGGTTTCACTGTTAACGGATGACTCTTTGCTGGGAGCTTTTGATGATGAGTTTGGAGTGCTGCCCGAGAAAGAGATTTTATCGGTAGCATTATCAAGACTAAGGGTTACATTCTTGCCAACCTGGAAATCATAGGTTGGTTTGGGAGCAATTTGTGGACTTTCTGGTTCTGGAATGGACACTTTCTTGTCTGGAAAGTTTGGTTTTCCACCCTGATCTTGGATTAGTTGTTTCTTTTTCCGAGCAATGCCAGGAGGAATGCTCGTTTGCTGAATCTTCACATCATGATCTTCAAGCTTGCATTTACAATTGTTGCAGATTTTTCTGTAGGGAAAATTACACGCCATGAGCTATGTAACGATGCAAGCATAATATTAATTGTGTTTATATCTAGATATTAATTAACATTATACTATATGTTAATTAATATAAATTCGAATAAAAATAAAATCCGATGACAGTGAAATTAGAAGATCAATAACATTTTATTAACACTTAAAAAGTATTCATAAAATTAAACTCTGAATTTTCAATTACAAAAAACCCATTCCGTCTCCGATTTTGGTGAAATTACTATAACCGTAAAAATTCTGTTAAGCTTCCGGGGGCTTATTAATTTTTTCCAGGTTCTAGAGAGGGCTTAAGAGATAGAGGCTTATTAGAGAGGGAGGCTTATTAACAAAATTAATAATTAGGTTATGAAAAGTTCCTTTTTGCAATTTTTTGTTTCATTTCTTACGACGTTCCTACTCTAACTATAGAAGTCATTGTTCCTCTAGAGACGTTAAAAGCTGAACTAGATAATACATTTTTGAATCTCAAGCATATAAAACTGGAAAATTGAATTTAGAATTTGGAATTCAAGAATTCAATTGCAATAATCAAATGCTAGAATTCAATAATAGCTTATATGAGTCTTTCTCTTAAGAAATTGGGGGGGGGGGCTTCATAGATAGAGGGACTTATTTCAACTAAATAAAACTTTTATGCTACACCTTCACAGCTTTACTTTGATATTTATGATTTAAATTACCTGGAAGATATTTTTTTTTAATGTAAAGAAAAAGTGCCCAGACCTCTTCTTACCTCCAGAAATGAAGATCCAGTCCTTCACAGGTGGGTCCGCATTTTAGGCACTTTGCTCCAGCATTTGATTCGTGACCAAGTGACTTTTGCTAGTATGAAATTATAACATCTTATGAAAATATTCTTGTTTTAACTTTCATGAAATTACCATTTATTACGAGCTTAAATTTTAATAAGAAATAACCGTGAAACGTGCTTTATGCAAAAAATGTTTTGCTTTTTCTGCAAGTAAACCTTGGGTTCAAAAATGTATGCCATATCAAATTGTTTTTCCCTGTTGGCGACTTCTTAAACACCAAAAATTGCTTCGTTATTTTTTACGTACTAAGTTTGTAAATATGTTTTACGTGCAAAGCATTTAGTGGAGAAAAATACGTTGTGTCACAATGTGTTGAAGTAGTCGTATTCGAACTATTTGATAAAATGCAAAGACCTGGCACTTTCTTCAAGCATACGACTATTCTCCGGTCCAATTTTGAAATCCCATTTTGAGATCTACGTCACAGAGACTCATTTTTTCGAGTAATCGTTCCAATTTGACACATTTGAACACCCATATAGGCACGAAAATTAGCTTAAAAGAACTTTATGAAACATATTGGCGCCTCTCCATCTCTTTAAAGAATGATTACAATTTTTAGTTTTCTACCATCTCTGCTATTATTGTTCAATATTCCCTGTAATTTTATTATTGCTTCATAGCAGATAGGTTACACTAATTAAGCAAATGCAACGAGGGAGAACAAGAAAATCAGATGTAATTAATTTTCACTTGAATTTAATTGATAGTTTAAAATCCGGTAAAAAGGGAAATGTTTTTCCTTTCTCTTCACACCTTAATCAATTGCTGTAAAATCCAGACAGAAATAAATAAACACTGCTTACATCTCTTCAATGTTTTGTCGTGGTCAATATAGAAAGTGAAAGAAAGGCCACCAGGTTTAGTTTTCAATGGTGAATCGTAATAATAATGGCGAAAAGGGCGTTTCCACTGTAACGAAGGTGTCCATGTTAAGTACTGAATGACTGAAAGTTTTTTATTTTTGTTAAATTTCAGTTAAGCGAGCATTGTTTGTAATACATTTTAAAAGCATGACTACTTTCCATTCCATCCTTTTACATTGTTTGCTTGACCCAATCACCATCAGGACAGTTTGCTTGATACAACTAAATACCGATGACAAACCCAGAATTATGTATCCGGCACAATATCATTAATACATGGCCCCATATATTTGTGCGAAACGCTCTCAGCAAATGACAGCTTAAATACAATATCAGCTTTAAAAATCCTGACTATGACTTGAGCAAAAAGTTGTCCATGTTACAAGTCATGAATAAGAAATGAAATGTTTTCGGTACTCACCATTAAAAGCATTGGAAGCATTGTAAGAATATGAACCAGGAAATGGTTCTTATACTCTAGCTTTGAAAAGTATCTTATCGTAGAAAATATTTACATTGACATAGCTATGACTGTTCTCGGTGATTATTTAGTAAGTTTGGTCGTCAAAAATCTGGAATTATCCGACAATTATGGTTTAGCTTTAATTTGAATTTCATTAACTGCATAACTAAACAACCGAAACTGTCTTCAGGCATGGAGATAGGTTCTCACACAGCTTCATCCCTTGTAAACGCTCTCTTTTCCATCTGGTTTTTTCATTTCCGTGTTTTTAGGGCAACAGCAAAAACAATAATGTGTATGGGAAAACATACCAACTTTATTTAAAAGGTTATAAATTTTCATTTACCTCTCCTCTAAACATTGTCTTAATCCTTCACTTGAGAGTGTGGTCTTGTACAAATAGCTGAGGTTCTTTCCAATTCTGATGTCTGACTCGTAAATGAAATGATTTTCGCGGTCAGTTTTTTATCTGAAGGCCAAACCTCTTAACATTTACGCCCAACAATATCAAATGATCCACATCCTGCTATGTGCATATTTCATCATCAAATTGATTTTACGCAGAGCTATTTCATTTGGCAGAGGTCGTTGTAAATCAAAAATTGTTTTGTGAGGGTCGTCGCATTAATGGACAACACAAATAAAACATTAAATATTTTGTGGAATTGGCTTTAAATTCATTCCCTTTCAAATAAAAGTTGTTTTAATTAAGAAGAATTTTTTTTTCTCCATTTGAACGAAACTAATGTCACGACCCTGGGAATCCAGAACAAACAAGCAAACAAACAAACTGGAACCCTTTCCGGCAGTTTCTGCCATTGGGCGGGAACTCATTTCCTTTTTAGGCCCTGAGCGCTGGAGGTCCCTAGAGAGATATTCCACGGATGGTCTATCTCTACTAAGGATTAACAGTGTCCCTTGGGGGCCGTTCAAGGGTCCGGATCAATATCACTGCCTCCTGGTTGTTTTTCGAACATGTTAAATAACTGTTTTTTTCATCCGAACTTTTTTCAGCTCGTGATCGGTCTTTTACATGCAACAAAGAGAGGATAAAATAAAAAACAGACCCTGATTTAACACGAGGTATTGGCTTTTCGAGGCCTATTTGTACCTGTCATGAAAATGAAAAAACAACAACAACAACAACAAAAAGTGAAAGAAAAAGATTAAGAAAAAATAATTTTGTGAGTTGTCCAAAGCTTTCTTCTAATCTTCTATTAGTTTAACTAGTGCATGTTGTGACGAGAATCGTTTACGATATGCACACACTTTAATCTCTATGAACGGTTCTATCGGAAATTGAATAATTTTTTCAAATATTTTTGAAAATGTTGTTAAGGGCCTACTGAAAATGTTGTCTAATGGGCCTACAATTTCGTTTTTCATAAGGATCGTTCTTTTTGTAAATAGGACCAGCAATTGCTGTTTTTAAAGTTGCTAATTATATATGAGCTCCGTTTTATGTATTTAGCATTTATGAAATCAAAGCCAAAGGCCTTTTTTATATTAAGGTTTCTTATCAAAATGAAATCAAATTTTTCTGCTACATTACAATGACTTTCGATTGCTTTTATGCTTTTGTGTGTTTTGAACATTTTTATAATATCTGAGACAAATTGAGAAAAAATTATGATATTTGCAACACTGACCCTCCTGATGGTTTTGTGTTGCTCGGTCCAGTGCATTAGAAATTATTATCCTCCTTGGCAGGCGAGATGATTGCAATTTCTTCGACAAAACACACCATTTTATTCCAGTCATTATCTCAACTCGTCAAACACCTACCCCGAAGAACAACCTTGTGGAAGCTCCTCGCTAATGGATATGTCTGTTCTTCTTCAGATATCCATCTAGCTTACCTGGTCTTTGGTACAAGACCTGTGCCATCTACAGTCTTGTTTAGAGTCATGTTTCAATCCGACATCAACCGTACCACCCTCCAGGACTATGACATGCAAATCTCGTTTCTCTTCTGCACCGTAATAAACTTACAAGATCTCATTTCAACATCACAAGTTCACATGCATGAATACCCATTGAACAGATGCAACCTTTATTACCATTCAACCTCCCAAACTCGCCTCTTCGTCGTTAAACTTCCACAGCAACCTGGCCTGGACAGATACCCCATCCTCACCCCTGGACAGATACCCCATCCTCACCCCTGGACTTCAGTCCTATAATAATAGTGGATAATAGTGGAACCGTCAGGCTTCTGTGCAACGAAGATCCTGAAACACCTGGTCTTGTCTCCATTTCATCCTACTTACTCCTCCACTATTGGATTCGCCAACTAACGTCCTCTCCATTGCGTATGCGTATTCTCCAACCTAATTATAGTGGTCAGGAACGGCTCCAAATATACCGCTCCAATTACAAAAAGCTCCAGGCCATTCAAACAACACTGGTGGAATCCGCATGAAAACGCGAATTCATTCCCTAATTCCCTCTCAAGCTCTACAAATACTACGCACCTCTCATTCCTACAACTATTCCCTAATCTTCCCTTTGGTGCAAGTCCGGTCCATTCCTGTGACACGATACGAGCAACTCTGGCCCTCTTCCTCATTTATAAATGCCCCCCAGTTGCTCCAGCTCCTGAAATTGCTGATCTGATGCTCTACCAATTCCAGATCTGCAACTAATTGCAGATCCTTTACCAATGACAGAGCATGCAAACAATGTTAATTGACATTGCGAGGAATAACAGGCGACGCATCATAATCTCCTAGGGATACTGTCACAGCTCAGTTCTATGAAGTATACCCAGGAGTTTTCAAGAACATATTGAAATATAGGCATGAGTGGTAGGACACAATATAAATACATAGGTGATAGGAAACCAAAAAATAGAAAACACACACCACTATTCCTAAAGCTCATGCAACGGTTTACAGTTTCGCTTGAATTTTAATCTGATAAGTTTGCGTATTGTACTACGGTCTGGCTAGATTTTGAGTTGGAAATGCAATGCAGAAGTTCTTGCTGTCTTTTTACTTTTGTTTTCAAAAATTCAATTTACCTATATTTTTATGTTAATTCTCTATTTTTATTCCCAATTAACGTGTACGCTGTTTTAAAGCCTTTTAAGTTCTCATTTTCATTGTGGCACACAATAAAAGACAAAGATTTAGTGCATCTCTTACTACCAATTATAACAATAAAATTCAATAAAATAATACAATTAAATAAAATATTTCTCTTGGTCTACGTTCAATACTTGTTGGTTTCAATATTCTTTCACCACTATTTGTTGGTTTCAATATTTTTTGAACATCTGGAAGAGCAGTAAGTTTTCTCGTCCTTGATCAAAAAGCCTTGATCCACTAAATCTTTCTTGCAACCATGACAGAAGAAACACTCCACGCAAGCATGCCAATGCATATTCTCATGGGATATCCTTGCTTCTCCAACTTGCATTGGCAGTCCACAATATTTGCAAATGTTGGCAATTTTGAAATGGTAACATGTGACACAGTGTGGCTGTCCCTTGTGTGATATATAGTTACACCCGCCAAGGTTTTTGTCGCATTTCAAACAAGCAAAGTGTTCCTTGTGCCATTTTTTGCCTTCTGCTTCAGTAAACTTGTCTGCATAGATTATCTGTATGAAAATAAATACAGTTGTTTTATTAGCCTAGATAAGGATTTTCTTAACACAACTGATAGCTGTTCATTATTACAGTCATTAGTTCTATATGAGATTCAATACGAGTGGTCCAAAGGCTAATGTCATGTTCCTTGTAAAACGAACAAAATCAAGAATATAAACATGCGTCAAACTTGTACGATTTTAATGAAAATTGAAATAAAAGTCCGTATCGGTTTCCAGACTCTTTCATTTTTTTACTGAAAATTCTGGTACCCAGGGTAACGTTGTGAGTTTTTTATGCAAGAAATTTTCAATGTTCAAAACTGCAAGTGCCTGAGATATCCCGCTGCCTGATAAATACCGCCGATACCCTATATGAAAAAAACAAAGAAGAAATACCTCATCACAGCCAGCGCATCTTGGCCTTATCTCCTCTGCAAAATGTCTTCCACAAAATATATTTCCTTCATGCCAGAAAAATACTAAATCTTCAATCTTTTCTTGACAAGTATGACATTTAAAACAATCATTGTGCCATTGCAGTTTGTTATCCCCACGCTTTGAGAATACTGCCAAATCTCCTATCATAATTTTGCTGTTGCACCCTTTACAATCCTACAAAAATAAAAAGTTATTGTTGTGAACAGGTCAGCAGGAAGCGAGATTTGGGGGCTTAAGCTCCCCAATGATTTGAAAACAATGGTTCTACGCCACACCAGCATGATATTTGTACATTATATTGCCTTGTTTTTTTTTTATCCGTCATAAGAGGGGGGATTTTGTAAAATAAAAGATTGCGGTTTCAAACATGACAATGCGATTTGTCATTGTAAAGAGTAAATTTCAACACCTTCAGCGAAGCTAAGCAAATAATAACAAAAGAAATCATAATTTGTTCTGTCTTTATTTATTTTGATTTGATTGAGCGCACTCAGAGTGTGAAATCTATTGTTTCAAATCGAAAATTGCATTGTGATAATTGAAACCGCAATCTTTTGTTTTACTAAATTCCCTACTGTTATCCATCATACAAATGATTGCATTAAGAACTATTGCAATGACGATAAATACAAAACAACAAAGGCCGGATGACAACAAGCAAGGACTACGTCATGGGGAGGGGGGTGCACAATGACAGTATTGACCCCACTGCCGCACAAAGCTAAACAGAAACTACAAAATTGGACAAACCATAGACAAACTAAACATACAATTTCTATACAAAGAAAATTTCAAATTGTATATAATTTTATTTTCTACGAAATTTTACGATTTTAAATTATTTTGTTTCTATATTTCTGAGAACAATAGACCCCTAATCTTCAGTTGCTTCTCGTGGCACAGAGGGTAACCAAGAGGAAATAAACCTTGATTCCATTGTCACATGACCAGTAGCCATTTAAAAATGCCAGAGCTCCAGCTTTTTCATCATGATAGGCAACATCAACTTGTTTACTTGATTACTTGATAACGGGCCAAGCCCGAAACATCGTTTTATTCTGTTTTCAATATTCATGTTCATGTAACTTTACATTTATATATAACTCTATATTTTAACATCAACTTTATCAGCAATCAAAGCAAATATAGCATATAACATAAGATAACCATAATGTAACGCAACGTAACGCAACGTAACGTAACGTAAGATAACGTAACGTAAGATAACGTAACGTAACGTAACGTAACATAACGTAACGTAACATAAACACAACGCAATGCAAGATTGTTTTATCACGACAAGAAAAAAAACACGAAAGAATACCAAGCTTTCTTCGGCCTCCCTTAGTTTTCCTTTGCCAGCAGCACTCTTTGTTATGTCAGCCATTTTATTCATCGACTGTCTCTCCTTTCTATTAAGTGTACTACAGAACTTAGGATCAAAATCCTGAGGTGGTAGTTGATTCATCAATTGGCGTTGTCTTTCCATTGCACGATACGAATCCTTTCTCGGTGGTGGTGCTGGAACTGAAATCGTGTCTGGCTTCTCAACTTTCGACGCCCCCTGATAAAGATTAATATAGTTTTACTGAGAAACACGGAAATCTGTTTAAGATTTTCTATCTAGACAAATTTGAAAAGTTATCTGGTTACTCACTTGGTTAGCGAAACAAAACAGCATTGCCTTTTTTAGATAGACAACTTTTCTAAATCCAAAAAAATATGGTTTGGACGTAACACTATTGCTTCTAATATATCTCTAATTCGACTTAAACTAAATCTAAATCTTGTAATTTTAAATTAAAGCAAAGTACAATTTGACAATATACAATTTTTTCCGTCTTAATCACATCTTTCGTTTGAAAATAGTTATGTTCTTCGATTTTTTCCTTCCATGAGACAAACATTTCTAAATTTTACGTGTCAACGACTTTGATTTTCTAGACGAACATTTTGATTTCTATAATATATGATAGGACGTGCCCTGTGCATGATAGGATGTACCCGTTCCCTGTGTACCCAAGATAGAGCAGATGTTATAAATAGAAGTAGTGGTGTTTTAAAGTCTGGCATACGTCTACGTAAGTAAGTAAGTAAGTAAGTACTTTTATGCAAAAATTAAAAGTTTACATTGATAACAGTAAAATAAAAGGATAATTGTTTTACATAATTCATAATAATAATTAAAAAACTAACTGAATAAGTTTATAAAATAACACAGCCCTAACTAGAGTGGCGGGGATAGCATGAACAGATTGAAATGACCTTGATTCCATAATGGTCCCTTTAGAGGTGGTGGATGAAAGGAAAAATAAAACGTTTATTGAAAAAATCTATGTACACCTGTAATTGTAACTAAACATTGCTTGCAAAGAGATGTTAGTGATAAATGCAAACACTGTCTAAAAATGCAACAAGCTATCATAATCAATATGATATATAATAATAAAAAAATGATAAAAATTTATGCTTTGAATGGTTTTGAATGGCTAATCGGTTTGAAATTGACGTGCCGATTTCACTATTGTTTACAAAATCTGCTCTTGTTTTGCGCAGTAAAAATGCACTAAAATAAAACAAATTT
Organism: Phacellophora camtschatica; assembly: GCA_036873815.1. NCBI lineage: Eukaryota > Metazoa > Cnidaria > Scyphozoa > Semaeostomeae > Ulmaridae > Phacellophora > Phacellophora camtschatica. The sequence continues at coordinate 14,330 of JAYJMH010022893.1, forward strand.
TACCTGAGTGTTTTTCTCTTCCAAAGTCAAATCTTGTAGAGCTTGTTTAGAATCTTCTAAACCACTCTTTGTTGCGAAATCACGTTCTTCTTCGACGTCTTTAGATTTTTCTGAAATTCTCTTTCGCTGCGATTCGTGTACTCTTGGTTTAACTGGAGCCTTTTCGACAACGAATAAATCAGCAAGTTGTGTTTGTTCGTCGCTACCCGTGGAAGAATCAGAAAGGGTCCTTCCTCCGTCTTTTGCTTGAAAGAGATCGTTCACAATCACTTTATGGACATTTTCGTTTAACTTAATCTCATGAGCTTGTGGCCTGCATCCACAATTCTTGCAGATTTTCCTGAGAATCAAAGTTTTGAGAAATAAGTTATGAAATGGCTATCAAAACTAAATATATTTTATGCAGTTGTGTTGTTGTATAGATAAGTGACGTCATGGCTGAGTAATGGCAGAAGATCTTGAAAAGGAAAACCACAAAGTAAGGTCAGCTGCTAAGCAATTTCTTGTTGTCCAAAGAGAAGACTTTGAACGATATGAGCAATAACCACACCGTAGCTAATACGCAGTGTATGTTATGGTTTTACACGGTGTAGAATAGAAACTGTAAACATATTTAACCCTTTCACGACCGGATTTATTTCTAATAAACAAGCAAATCCTATGTAATTTTCATTTTGCAGGGGGTAGCAGAAACAAAAAACTCATTTCAAGTGATAAACTCACATTCAAACATTTGAAATAGATTAAGATTCGGTTGCCCCCTTAAAATATGAAGTTTTACCATAGTCATAAGGTGGTTTTACGTTGTATGTCAATGGGCCATGTGGTCTTTCCGGGGTGAAAGGGTTGAATAGGAGATTGTACATTCATATTTTATATACTTCTATGACGCTATAATATGCATAATAATTGATTATATTGGGTGTGATTTGACATTTATTTGCTTAAGATTTATTCACTTATTCTCTTTCATACTGATCAAACCCATGCATAGGAAAAACATGGACAATCCACGTCAAAAGAACGAGTTAAAAGGAAATACTTGGAGAGCTTTTAATGATTTGAAACTGATCTTTTACTGATCTGAGACTTGGTATATTATCTTCACGCTTTATTTTCTTGAAGATTATATATAAGCCAACAAAAGGGACAATTACAGTGGTAGCCAACAATAAGGACGATCACTGTGGTGGATTACTGTGGTGTGTGCACATGCTTAATTTTGTATGCGGGGGGGGGGGGGAGAAGGGAGAAAACATCAGTAAACATTATTATTACGGCAAACCATTTAATTTTCATTTGTTGGCATTATGGCTGTGAAATCTTTTTTGTTCAAGTAAAAAATTTGATATTCTCATCCATGTTAGTCACGGGCTCAAAAACGGCTTCTCTCCCTTTCGCTCTCTTCTCGTTTCCTCCATTTCTCTGTGAAAAAGATTTTTTATTAAATAAAAAAGTTAATGTACTCTTTGGGAACTCAATTTTATTCGTTGAATAAACAAACACTAAATTCAACCTAGATGTTGGGGGCACTAGATTTTATCAGATCTTCACAACTTATCCTTGGGTTATTATAATATACCAGATTCTATCTACGCGACAGTGCTTTGTCAGATGAGAATTACCAAAATGGAATAGAAGTGTACTTTTTTGGGTGAGGGGGCACTCAGGGGCAGGGATGTAGAGCCAAATCGATAATTAGGCAATGTGGGACCAGAGGCATGCCCATGAAATATCACATCTATGGGACCTCACCAGACCCAGATTTCTGCTTGTTGTCCTTGTTTCGAAACAACCATGACTTTTTGAAGACAACAATTCTTCTTTTAGCTGTACATTTCGACTATTTTATAGAGGATTACCGAAATTTTCATTTGGGAACTCAAGAAATCTCCAGCCCCCTAATCCACACCATTGTAGACGAAGTTGCTTGTAAAGCAGCAAAATAGCCACTTACCTCCAAAAATGCAAATCAAGGCCAATGCATTCTGGTCCACAATAAACGCATCCTGCACCTTGCCCACTGTTATGAGCAAGACTGAGATTCTAGAATGAATAAAAATTGCAGTAAACACACTCATTGAAAATCCACGCTACTGAATCAAAGAAATTAATAAAACCTGAGGAACTACAATGAATATTTGAAGGCGTCGGACATTTACATCGTATACGAATACCACAGTGTTATACGGAGTCAAACCATTATTTATAGTTGAAACTTAATTGTCTAATGATCCGTATGGAGTCATGAAGGTGTTATGTTTTCGTTCTACCACGTCACCTACGTATGCTTTTATTTGGAGACAGACGTAGGAGCCGGGGGGGCTGCTCTTTTTCTCTCTAGATTTTGCGAATACTCTTTTCATGGCACTGCCCTTTCTAAGTTGCTATTTTTAACGCACACGTGTCTTTTGCCCTTCTAAACTATAGGCAAATGTTCCCTCTCGAGATTGGTGCCCCCCCCCCCCGCAGAAATAATAGCCTCAGAATAGCTTCTTACGCCCCTGGTATTAACAAGGAAGTAGCTACTAGAACTCAAATCATGAAGCATATGCATCATGAAGAGTACTTGCGTTTGATATATAGTTCGTTTATTTTTTGTGAATATGTTTATAGGGCCTGAACCAAGGTCTGCCCTTGTTGGGGCCTCGGCTAAAAGGGGGCTTAAAGTTTTACATATTAACATATTTCATTTAGATTTCCCGATAAAGTTGCAAGGGCCCCTAATTTTCATTCGCAATGCGTGTTTGTATTTTTAACTAAACTAAAAAAGGGCATTAGCTAACATCACAAAAACTTTCGGATGATCTATGAAACTTTAATGAAGATGTTCCAAAGTTATTTTGGCAATATTAGTTGTTAAAAACACTTATTTGCAATGTTTATTGTTTTAAAAAAATCGGGCAAATATAACAATTTCCCTTTCGAAAATTTTGCTTTCTTGGTTAAATATTTGCAGGGGCGTAGCGAGGTACCAATGGTGCCAACAACAAAAAGCTCCCCGCTTTAACATATCTTTATAAACATTGAAAAAGAACAGACCAAACTAAAAAACGTATATGCTTGTCTGATTTGCAGTTAATTGCCTACCATACTAATCGAATAATTGCGTTTCATTTCGTTGACTATGGTCAGAGTCAGGAAAAGATTACGATCTCACGGTCACTGACCGGAAGAAGGTTGGCGAAAAGAAAGGGAAATTACGTGCCATACCCAAACTACACCCATTTTCTTTGGTTTAATGAGGAAGGTTCTAAAGATCAAACTTTACGCTCGGAGGAAGCTTTGGTCACTTCTGGACTCTGCGATTTCGTTTGGTCGAATTGTTTTATTTCGGTTGGTCGAATTGTTTTATTTCGGTTGGTCGAATCGTTTAATTGTTTTGTTTCGTTGTCTTCTCTTTTTTTTGTAATATTCTTCTTATAGTTTTGCTTTCGAAATTTTTTTCTGGGCGTTGTATTTTTTTTTTTTTTAATTCAAGTCTTGATCTTTTTTAAACTGGCGTAACCCCAGGTTATGGAGAAATATGGAGAAATTAAATTTATCTGACCATTTCTTTTACCTCTGTTACAGTAATTACTACCCACCTTGACTTTGTCATTTTGATATGATCCACACACCAACTGAGCAAGCAATGGGAGATCCTGGTCAAAAGATCAGAGAAACAATTGTTTATTTTTGGAAGCATTCGTGCAAACAAAAAGAACAATGAAAGGAAGTAATATAACCCTTAATCGCTCAGTGTTTTGTATTGAATCATCTCGTCGTCATCTTGGCCTAAAACTGAGAGTCTGACTACAACTTTTCTTCTGTTTGTGTTTGAAACGTGCTGGCTAGATCTTTAAATTACTTGTTTACTACACACGCTACTTAATACTCTGCAAGTTAGAAATAAGGAACAGCTTTACACGTGAACCGTGAACTGAACATCATTGCTAGCTCAGGCCAGTCTAGCTTCCAAAAAAGGCGCGAGCTTAAAGTTTATGTCGTTGATGATTGCCAAAACATATTCGTTCAAAATCAAATATTCAAACATACCTGTCTTCTGCTTTCTACATGGGCATCCATTTTGTATCTTACCAAATATTCCCGAACGCCGTTTCTGATCTTTATTCGATCAATCTTCAGTATCTAAAATTCTGTATCGTCAGACGTCAGGCCACATGTGAAAAGTCAGTTTTCCCAGCCGAATGACCCTGTTTGATAACAGTGACAGGCTGATATTGATATTTGTTCGAATCTGACTTATTGTGAACTTCAATCAGTATCTCAATCGCTATTCAATTTGTTAAATTGGCATGAAACAATCAAGTCTCATTGTTTATATAGACAATCTAATCTGAAACAATCAAGTTTCATCTCCCAATCCACATTTTTTGAGATGTTTAATTTTAAATTTTTATAATTTGAGTCTGCATGCAAGTAAGAATTGAACTCGTACCTTGATACCTTGCAGTTGCCAATTTTTTATGATAGTATGCATTTTTGTTATTGGTGGATTTTGTTTGGACAAGGCACCAAATAAACTTAAGTGCATTCAGTTTCTTACCTTTTTTTGTTATTTTCGTAAAGTTTTGCAGCTTTAATTTGTTTAGTTTCAGTGTAGCAAGACATTGTTTTTAAAAACGAAAAACAAAATAGGAAAATATACCTAGGGTGACAGTACCACCTGATTTGGGTAAGGGGCGTACCCTATATTTTCGATAATATATTTTTGGGTCAGAAAAATAT
>JAYJMH010022904.1:0-19048 GCA_036873815.1 Phacellophora camtschatica
AAAGATGTTCAGCAGAAGATAAGTACTACTGATTGGATAGAAAGTTAATAGAGGTTGCAAATGTTAATAAAATTACATAGCAACTCTAATAAACATGAATGAAAATACATGAATAATTTGCTATTTTAAAAATACATAATACCACATTAAATCATGCAACAGGCGTATGCATTAATTGATTCTGAAGTTACCAGGAATGACTAGCCCAAGTCATTTAATGTTTTCAGACCAAAAAAGTTTGTTGAACTTAAATTTTAAAATTGGTTACATAAAAGACTTGTTCAGTAGAATTCTTAATTCTTAAGAAAAGTTTGTTCAGTAGAGTTCTTAAATGTTATCATTTGCAACGTTTCAAAACGACTAATATTTTATATAAAACAGTGATAATATAAAACAAAGATAAATACAATGAAAACTTTGATTCAGAAAGTCCTTATTTTACAGGTTAATGAATGTGGCTGCATTGCTGGAAACCAATTAAAGATTTTCTTTGACTTTCTTGTTCGCATACCAAAGAAGTAACCGAGTATGGTTTACAAAGTTTTCCGGACTCATGTAGCTTAACTGGCTTTTTACACGCTTCAACATTGAATTCCTCTGCTCATTGATCTGGCTGTTGAGATTCCTATACTCTGGGTACAACGAGAAGTGATGACTGTCAGCACATGCTGAAAAAGATTAGCAGTGTATATAAATATGTGAACAATGGAACGACAAAACTTTTTATATCCTTCAAATTGCATTTGAGAAAGCACTTCAATTTAATAAAAAACATAACAACAGTTGCAAAAAGTGATTCTTTTACTATCCAATAGCTACCTTTGTGATTTTTCCAGTGAAACCGATCCACAAAGAGTGATGTACATTTGAAAAAAGTGGGGTCTCGATTCAGGCAATAATCATGGAGATTGCAACAATTGTCATATATTATAGATTTTGGTGCTGAAAGATAAATCTTAAACGGATTCATCTTTAACATCATATAATATGGAAAGATGTTTTTGTTTGTTATCAAATAATTCTTTGCAACAACTGGTATGGTACCCTCATCAACTTAACTTCATTAAATTCTCTTGCGTGAATACAGTGTCTCATTTGTGTCATTTACAAACTCGTGAGTGGCTTGCAACTTAGAGGAGAAGGGGGGGGGGGGGGTAAAGCATTATTAAGCGTGCTTGTTTCTATGAAGAAATATGCTTAAGATAACAAAGATAAGAAAATATTAAACCACCTGATAACGGGTTGAAAGTCAACGTCATATTTCAATGACACTAAATGTACCTTTAACTCACTAAAATATACCTTTAACTGACATCAAATGAGCCGAGAGTAAAAGCTTTCCGCACGGAAGGTCATCACAATTAAGGGCAGCCATTTCACTGCTGCATTCTGGACAAGGATCATCAGAAGCATGTAGACTCATTTTGAACATTGATTGCAAATCACCAGGAGCCGTTTCACCACTACAAAATTTGTACACTGATTGCTGTTTTAGAATTGTGTACCAAGATATCTTTTCAGAGGAAACAGACCCCATTACAAAACTCTTAATATTTCAGTTCTGAAATTGGCGGCGTACTGTCATCAACTCTAGAAGAAAATCTGGAAGATTCTCTCCATCTTCCGTCAAAAATTCATTGAGGCAAGTGATGTGCACACATGAATGTCGAGCAACCCTGCAGTTATGGCAAACAAAGTTCTTTCGATCAAAGCCAACAATGGCATGTTGTTTCTCAGGAATTTGCACAACAACCAAATTCTCAGCTGAAAATGGAATCTTTTGAATATCAGGATATATCTGCAAATGACAATAATTGCAAAAATAATTTCCAAAATTAGAACACATCTAAAAATAGTTTATTTAAAAATGTAAGGTTGATTTATAAAATTATTCATGTGCAAGATATACTGTACATAATGTTTACATAAACATAACGTAGAGAAAAATAAAATGCAAAAGTGCAAAAATTGGCAAGACATCAGAGCTGTTACAAACTTTACTGTATCCATGCTCCATATTCTCATCTGGAATAAAATTAAATAAATGAATCATTAGTTAAACCAATAATTTTATAAAGAAATCTCTCATTGGCAAAAAATTAAGAATTTGAGAAAAAAAGCAAATATGTCATTATTTAATAGATAGGCACATAAAAAACTAGTCATAAAAAAGTGCAAAATGATATATGTGTGTACTGTGTATACATAAATAAATACATAAACGTATACATAAATACATTCAAAGAAACAGACTGATAAACATAATCATGGAATTCTACATAATGATCAACAACGCAATACCAAAAAGTATTGTAAGTATAATCCCATGATAATCCCATGTCAATGTAAAATATTTACCCTCATTCTCCACAAACTGATTCCTCATTAATAAATTGACATTGGTAATTGAATCCAAAATTACAACAAGTTTATAGCAAACTGCAGCGTGGAGACTTTCAGGTAGAAGCTTATTCAAAGTACATTTAAATTCTAAAACAAAAACAACCAACATTACATTGACCAAAATTTCAATGTAGCAAAATGGCATTCTTTTTAGAAGATTGATTTATAATTTTTTTAATCATCATCATCATCATTTGCTAATGACAGCACTACATAATGCAGTGTATGTGTTTGCATGCTTCCAATAGCAAACATTATTTACAAATTTTTGATAAAGCAAAAAGTAAAATTCTAATTAATCTTTTAACAGAATTTTAACAAATGACAAATATAAGTAGCTCCCTAGCTATTTAGTTTTACCATTTATGTCCATAGTTAGCCTTCTGTCAAGACCATTGAGATTTCTTTCTTGATGTGGACTGCAGGAACATGACAAAATCCTACAATTTTCATCACCATGAATAAACACCCATTTTTTTAGAAAACAAAAGCTATGAATCTAGCAGTGAGAAAATTATTGAAAAGTCAACAAATCTTCAAATTACTTTTTGAAATATGAATTTTAATCTATGTAATCAAAATAGCAGACTAATCATGCATACGAAAAATCATAAAATGAAGCTAGTTTGCCATTTACATGATAAAATAAATTTAACAAAATGCTATGCAAAAAGTTATCCACCATCAGCATTTTCTGACGTCTATCAAAATCATGAATCAAAAACTCATTGAAATTTACATCAAGCTTCATAAATGCCCTGGTTTGTAAAATCTGCATCATGTAGATGTCTTTCAAATCAACATCTAACTGCAAAACAATTAAAACATTCATCAGTATTTGTATTCCAATTCTCCAGAAATGTTATTTTCAAGCAAATAGAAGCTCAAATCTAACCAAAAAGTAAACTTTAATTCCATACCAAATAATAATATAACAATCCATAACTATATTTAAATAATACAATATTTAGTCTATTTGATCAAAATAATACATTTAGCAAAAATCCGCCAAAAAAAAAGGTCTTTTAATACACAAAAAGCTAGCTTTATTATACATTACTTATATATTTAGTTTCAGTTGTTATTATTAAAGTTTGTAAATTTGTAAACTGCGCTTGCAAGAGATAAAACTGACTATGTGTTAACAAGTTGTGTTCAGGTCCTGGTAACAGTCTCTATATTTAAGCAGATTTTAATTTGTTTGCATTGAAAATTTGCAAATAAAATTACAATTCACAAATTTTGCACAACATACAAACTTTGCAAACAAAATTGTATTTCCGAGGTGCTTTACACAACACTAACATGTTTGTAAACCTGCCTTACCAATACATCACTAGTTATAGACACATCTACGATATGTTGAAATATACCATCTTCATCTTTATCAGAGGCATCTTTATCTTTATCAAGTCCATGGGATCATCTATTAAAATCTAAATAAAAATATAAGAATACTGTAAAGGTTAATTGAGTTACTGTAAAAATTCAAGCCTTTTCACAGAAAATGACCAACAATGTGGCAATGTCCAAACATTGTTCGGCAATCTATCGCTCACCTTGCTTTTTATTCAAAGCATTAAGATGAAATTACGCCAGCTAGTTTTGGAGAGAATTTTCTATGAATAAACATGAAGTAGTCTATACCCGTTGTGTCATTTATCAAATCTAAGTGTAAAGTTGTAGGTAATATAAATTTCTGATTAAAATTTATTTTCATCAGTTTGTTTAGATTAGCAAGGTTTTATATATTTGGTAGAGAGGAACAGAATGTAAGTGTGTCAATCTATAATTTGAAAAAGAAAAATGAACAAGTATATTTTGTCAATCAAAGTAAAATCCACCCTATTCTAATTAAAAATTGACCAATAAGCAGAGATTTTACACTTTATTTTTCTCGATACTTGAGTGTGCTCCTGCCCATTATATATATATATATATATATATACAGTCAATTCCGGGTAATAGTCACAATGTGACTTTAAGCGGAGTTAGGGGTTGCTGGGTCAGAGGTAAATTTGGGAAGCAGTGATGTGACAATAACCGAATTATGAGCATAGCTATTCACACAAACCGACTGTACGGCGACTTTCACAAATACGTTTAGTTAATGTAAAGCAACCGACTGACCTCCGAAATAAAAACCTTGAGTTTAGAGTTGGGCATAAAAATTATTTGTTGAAATTTTACTGAGGAATGTCCTTTTGGCCTCAATACCATTGCAAATTTAATATTTTTATGCTAACCAATCGACTCAAGTTTGAAAGCATGATTTTACACTAACCAAACATATTTGTAATACCCACAATACCAGTAAAGATTCTTAAATTTTTGTGTTTCACCACACAGAAAGAGGAGTGAATTTCTCATAAAAGCAAATGTGTAATAAAAATTTCTGTATTTCAGTTTAATTCAACACATTAAGATTAATGAGATATTTGAAGTGTGTAAAAATAAACGAGTTTTTATGGTCTATACTGTATGTAGAGATAATTTAAATTTCATTATTTTATATTCATACCATCACAACTGCTGCCACCAGCACTGTTATTAATACTGGTGCTGTCGACATTCTCTTCTTGTGGTACTGTACGTCTTCTTGATAAAATAATGTGTGCGTGGTCCTCTCTGATAATTCTGACCAAACAGTGGATGGTTTGTTCAGATTCCTGTGCCTGTATGAACGAGGTCTCTTTCTTGTTGCTGAAATTGATCGAGTTGGACAACCTCCTCCAAAAATATGCTTGGAATAGTTTCATCAGCACCAAATGGAACGATGAACAGTCCCGTCTCCTAATCAATTAAAGGTCTTCCATTGTGACTATTGGTATCCAAATCATCGTCTTCTGATGAAGATTTCATGCTTAGTCACTCATTTGTACATTTACATAAATAGGTGGCCTTCTTCTTCTCTCCTTTTTCCACCAAAATCCACCCTCAATTCAGTCATCATCATGGGCCGTGTATGTCTTTCAATGGTATGCATGTCGTTTCCTAACATTTATCTTTCACATTTAAGATTGGTAAGAAAAGAGACCAAATTGGGGACTCATAAACATATTTCATAGCGAAAGTGTGTTTATGCATAACTGTATATATGTATGTTTTTGGTGAATGAATATACTGTACAAGCAGGTTGCTCAAGATGTTTTATTATTTTTATTACAGTGATTTGAAAAAGACCCATTTCTTCGATTTTTAGAAAAGACCCCTTTCTTAGATTTTTTAGTTATTTTCAAAAGACCCCTTTTTCTAATTTCTATGTCTTAGATTTAGGAAAAAATTTAATCCCTTTCTCAGAGATATTGAAGACGCGGGTGCTTACACTTAACAATGGGAGCTGACCCGCCGGGATAAATCTGTTTTCCTGGAATCGGGAATCGCCTTTTTCGTGAGGGGGAATCGGAGTATTTTTAAAGTGGGATTTGGGGATATTATTAGCTTCTCAGGAAGTTGGACACGCGGGACTGACCAATTTATAGCGGGATACGAATATCTTATCAAGAATTTTGATTCTCCAACATGCGACTTGATCACTATTAATACTGGACTCGGCTGACGACCCAAGTCACTTTGTTAGTTTGACTGTTGGCTATTGAATCGTAAAATATTGGGCAATTCGAAATATCATTTGAAAAAATTAAAAAAGTTATAACAAATGATAATTAATGCCATAAAAGTTTGGAGCGGGAATTCAGGAATCAGTGAGCATATTGCATTGGCCACCCTCTTAATTATTTGTGTGTTAATTAATCCATTTGAATATCTGAAGTGTGTTAAAAATAAAATTTCAATCAATCTGAATGTCTGAATCTTCTCCTGACACCAAATAATTGATGATCATTTTATATATTGAATGTATAAAATAAACATATATGTAATATTAATATTAGTAACACCTTCAAACCTCCTATACCTATTCAATTAATAAATGAATGAATGAATGAGTGAATTAATGAATTAATATTTAAAATTCCATTACATTAAATACAACTCAACAAATACAGCGAATAGAAAAAATAATTCAAAATTAGTATGATAAAGTAATATACAACGGTAAATAATTAAATAAAGATATCTGGTAATGCATGTATCAAGTACCAAGTACCGGTACTGTTTGTTTAGTACGATTGCCTTTATATTTTGCGTTTACATGAGCAGTGTGAGATCCGCAAGAAAGGCAGGTGAGTTCCGAGAAATGTGAGATGGAAATTTCCCATTCAGACCCCGTTTACACGAGATAAAAAGTTATTGTCGCGTTTACAGGGGAACGGATTCAAAATTGTTTGCGTTTGCACGACCGAGAACGGATCCAATTCGGATCCATCCTGTGGAGCATGCGCAATAATTACAACAAATTGGCGCGCAGATGCAGAACACGAACAATGCAAGCTTTGGTCATATCAAACCAAACATGGTAGCCGAGCAACAATGAGCACCAAACAAAGCATTCGTTTGTTGTTTGGATTGATGAAGAGACAGCATTGTTGATAACAGTATTAACTGATTATGAAGCAACTGACTGACAGCTGCGACATTGATAATGCCTCTAATTGATAAATAGATAGCCTCGTTTCTCCATCGTATCCATTGGGATCCTTCCCAAACCGATTACACGGCGCCGATACGGGTACGAATCCAAAAGGATTCGCTTTTTAGCGTGCCCAAAAAGAAACGGATCCGTTCCCAAAAAGAAAGGGATCCAATCGTTCTCGTGTAAACGCAAGGCCTATCGTCACCTTTTTAGGAACCGATCCGAACGGATCCTTCCTCGTCTGAACGGGGCCTTAAACGCAATCAGATGGGCTATCTACTTAGGTTGGCTTAAATTATCATCAATGCGAGTGCGATAATGCGATGAAAGAAAGTTTTCGCGCCATGCATGATACTTATTCTTGTTGACAATGGAAAATATTATTTTACACAACGAATTGACAATTTACGATTTATTACGCTTCATTAATGAAATTGATTGGCCCGTTAGGTGCGAGGAGCTTTTTGAATTCTAGCTGGTGTCCCTAAATCCTGTCCTGAGAAATCGAGCTTTTAGCAGAATGGTAAAGAATTGGCAAAGAATCATGGTTGAAGAGTTGTTAAAACAAACCCTCAAGTTATGTTGGGTCCACAAAAACAACATTTGCAATGTCAGAGGAATTTCAAATGGGAAGATCAAAATTAGGGAATGTTGGAGTATGTTGCAGTACGGAATGTGGAATGCGTTCCATATGGAATGTGGAATATGGAATGTAGAGTCTGGATTTTTTTCTGCTAGTGTTACGAGCATCAGGTTTTTCCACTTTAAAAACTGGAAAATAGAATTTAAAATTAAAGAATTTGGTGAATAATAATACATTTCATCTTTCAATAATAGTAATTTTTCAATCTTTCTCCTCAATGCATGGGGGCGAGGACACATAATACTAAAAATAATAAGAGCATAGGAACTTGGGGTCATGATATGGTCAAAAGTAAGTGGACACAAGAGTATGAAGGAATTAACTGTTTATAACGGCATGAAACTGGAGCTATATTGGGTGCAAATTTATGTGGCATAAGAGTACCAGGAACCAAGCAACCCACCTACAGCAACAACACCAGCAACATTGAAGTGGCAGCCAGGAACAACAGTTTTAAAGTGCTACGGATGCAGCATTGCCGTCAGTAATCCATCCCTATTGCCAGGCCCTAATGATGTCATAATTGTTCATCGAGACTTTAGATGCTTTAGGGATAAAAACACAAGTCAAATGAACTGGACAAGTGACACACAGAACGTTCATTTTCATTTCAGAAAGGATTGTATCATACGAAGGCACCCGTATTTCAACAAAGATCACCTAGTAACATTGCCGGAGTATCTTTCTACGAGAAGACCATATCCGTCGCTTGAACGAAGAATTCGGCTGGACTTTTTAATTTTGACTTTTTAATATATGCTATTAATTTATACTATTATATACTACTAATAGAAAGCTACACGTTTTGCCCTTTTTATGAGTTAAGATTGATGTTACTAAAAAGTAGGTAATAATTGAAAAGAAAACTAAACAGGACTCCTACAAATTAAACTTTTTTGTAGAAAAATTAGACTTCTACAAATGAAAGATTTTCAGCAGGCATATTATTGCAAGGACCGAGATATAGAGGGGACCAGGGGGGTCTTGGCCCCTCCAAATTTTCCTGGTCGTTTAATATAAATAGCATCAATATTCCACATGGGGTACCGAATATAGGAATCTTTATCCATGGGCCCAATCAAGCAAAAAATCGTATCTCAGTCCTTGTATTATTGCGAAACAAAAAACTATTTGCTGGCTTGAAACAATGGGTAGACTTTTCTGAAATAATTGTTAACACGCATAGAAAAGGCAACATAGTGCAAATACTTGTTATGCCCATGGAAGATTGTTTTCAAAAACAAGGTAAACTAGATGGGCCATTAAAAGTTAAAAAGGTCTCCCTTGTATTTTTGTGTTCTTTCAATGTCCGCCATTATGCTGTTTAGTGTATACTGTTTATAAAAATAAAACAATAAAAAAAATGAAGGGTCTTGTAATGTTATAAAAAAAAAACAACTAACGAATATTAAATCACAACCAGTAAAGTTTTTCCCGATTTATCTGATCAAAACGGACATGAAAATGAAATATATAATTATAAATATTAATGATAATAATGAGCGACGTTTTGATGTCATCTTAACATCATTTTCAAGTTAATGAAATAAAATACGTTGTTTGCATATATATGAAAATAAACAATAGAAAGATTTTGTATCACATGATGAGAATTTTGGCGGTTCAGATGATTGGTGCCAAAAAGACTAAGTGAACAATTTGGCGGTGATGGAATCTGACTGCTTGTTCAATTTTGGTTTCAAATCTTTAATGAACAACATTTCGTAGATTAGACAATCTACGAAATCAATTAGACAATTGGGAAGCTCATTAATTTCCAAAAATATAGAATGCCATATCTTTATCTACTCCTTTGGATAATTTTGTTAAGCAATGAGGTTAAAGCCAAATATCCAGTTTCTCACTCAACAGCGGGGATGTACTGTTTTGGTAGGATTATCTGTCTTAGGCCTCCTGAGAACCAGCGAGACGAGAAATATTTTGTGGCTTTAGAACAAATAACAAAAATTTTATTTGAATTGGTTTTTTCTTTTTTCAACATCATCTTACAGCACACTTATGGTCAGGGTTTTATAAATGATACAAAATATTACAATAAGCAAGACAAAAGAATTACAATTAAATACCGTGTGTCCCATAGCAAAGGTAATAGCTTTGATCGAGGCTAGCGGTGCGAGTTTCATTCAAAATTATTCGAAACAATTTTAAAAATATTTCTTGGTAGTCAACTTAAAAGTTAATAACTAGTTTGTTAATATTTGTGCATAGAGATTGGAGATATTAATTCTGAAAGTTCAAATTTTTCTCCAACCCGAAACCAGAGGTCTAGATTTTGGTCTAAACTGCATGTTTGGATCTTCTAAATCATAGCATTTTCTGAAATGAATTTAATGGTGCTTGGAAACACACTTAGAAAGAAATCCGAAAACTGAAAATTAAAAGCTTATTTACAGATGCAGCCACTATGTAGTGCTTTCTCTTTTTTGAGCAATTTTACCAACAATCTACCAAAATGAAGCAGCAATTTTAGTTTTCAAAATTTTTTGTCACAGATGACTGATTTTCAAGATTCTTTTTAGAATAATTATTCAGAAATATTGAAGGCTCTCAAGATGTAAAAACAGTTCGAGTTAACCGGGGGTTCGAGTTATGCGAGTTCGAACCCAGGGGAGGCAGTACCCCCTGACTTGGGTAGGGGGGCGTGTCCTATATTTTTGGATCTGTAAAAAACATAATTTTGGCTGTAAAAATTTGAAATCTTATATTTTTGGGTATAATATTTACAAACAGCATATAAATGTTACTGAAAATATATTATAGGCCGGAAAAGTGCATCATATTACAGGTGCCATACTATTCTTTATTTTTGGGTGTGCGTTTTCATTCAATTACATGATTCCATTTTTTGGCTAGTACTTTTTTACATGAATTGCGGAGGAACAATTTTGCTTGCGGAGGAGATTTGTTACATGAAGTACATTAAAACGGAATGCCACAACAAGTTTGATATTTTTGACAAACCAGTGAATGTTTCGAGGAAGATTTGTCGATTCCTATAGCCAGATAAGTCAGCTGAAGAAGAATAGCATTGAGTTAGTTAAAGATCATATGAATTGGAGATAAACTATCAACATTTTACAGTGCTAAACATGGTGTCAGATGTGCGATCGTTGTACCAGTCACACAAAACTAAAGGACAAAAACAATTAAATTGCACCTGTTTGTTTGCATATTTCCTTTGTTGTTCGGTTCACTTTAAATTTAATACTATCAAATATCTACAATCTGTGAATGGAATTCTTGCTCTTTGATATTTCATATTTCAAGATCCATTTGACAAAAATTAGATTATATTTTTTAACATTACACAGTCGAACATGAGTAATTTCTCAAACCATCAAAATGATTTGACCACAAAATCAGAAGCTTATACACAAAATTCAAGAGCAGATATAATTCCAACTCCACAAATTCAAAGTGTTTATCAAATTCTTCAAAACCCAGCAAGCATGGTTTCAACACAAAGAAATGTTTCCATTAAACAGAATTTTATGGAACCAAACCTTGACAACAATAGCTCGCGGGGCAAGAGTAAACAGAAAAAAGATGAAATGAGATGGTCAAGTGCAGATATAATGAAACTTGTTCATATGTGGGAGCAGAAACCATCATTGTATGATCATGAGCATCCACGTTATAGAGACAGTGAATATCGTATTCAGTTGCACCAGGAAATGTCTTTGGAGTTAAATATACCAGTTGACTACATTGACAGGAAAATGAACAGCTTACGAACATACTATGGAACATTATATTATGGTATGGAAAAGGAGAGTGGTCCAGATGGTCCAAGAGTGCCTACATGGCCATTTTATGCTCCTCTCTCATTTCTACAAAAGCATATGCAGGGAAGTATATCAAATGGTTCAAAGCGCAAAAGTTTAACAACCGAAGCTTCTTATATTCAATTATTTCAACCTATCGATCCACTGACAAGTAACCTAGTTCCAAACAATGTGCCTTCAAGCTTGCCAATGATCATGGCATCATCACAAATGTGTGAACCAAAAAATGCACCAAGACAAGATGATCTGAACCAAAAAAGTTTTGAAAGATTTCCAGAAAAATCTCCTGTTCCTTTGAAAAAGGAGAGAATAATTGACTTAACCACAGAATTTGACCCTTCTGATAGAAATGACTGGTCCATGTTCACAAGAACTGATCCAAATATTGATTATTCAGATATGCCGCCATCGCCTCATAGTCAAAGAGCTGCAGTCATGCTAAGACAACTTGGTCAGAGACAGATAAAAGATCAACAGAAAATGACTAATTCTGAATATACATCTGTAGAAAGTGTTCCAGCTACATCAACAGGGGCCACAAAGGATGTGGATATATCAAGCACAACCGCAAGGACAGCTGATAAGATTTTTGTAGACTTACTTGCTAATGCTATTTCAACAATACCAGAATGTGACTTCAAAGAAGAAATGAAAATTAGTATTCAACAAATGATTTTGCAAACAAAGCGAAGGATAGCAGATTCTACAAATTGATTACACCCATGCTAGACTAGCAGTACTGTGGTTTTTAGATCCATAAGTACTTTTAAATCAAATACTATTTTTTCCCATGTGTAAGGCAAGGGTTGATTTTCAAGATTTTAAATTAGGGGTGTGCCTTATTTTGGGGTCAACACTTTGAGGACCGCAGCAAGTGTTTTTCCAAGGAATTGTAATTTAGTTTAGAGATAAGCTTTGTCTGAGGGTACATCTCATATGCAGGTAAATATGGTATATTGATTGTTTTTCCAATCAATGAAGAAAAGGTGTCTTTTGTTGAAACATTTTGGGAAAACCATTTGGGAAATGTTGCTTTTCTGTGATGCATGTTATCATGTTAAATTTGCACATTATAGATCATTGTTTTCTTCATCACATATAAAGTGAGCAGACATTTGTTTAGTTTTGAATTTTTCAGTCCTTTTTGCTTTTAATACATAATAGTTTTTATGCAAACTTTTTGTTTTATGGTAACACAGATATGTTAGTTAGATTTTCTGAATGTTTTTAAGACACTCACAAGCATTTTCTAAATGTTAGGTCAATCTGGATGTATTGGCTTTCCTCCAAGTGTAAGAAGAGTTATCTGTCAGTGAAATCCAAGCAATAAATTCTTGCAGTTTTCCAAGATGGTTACCAAGGACAACGAATTGGAATAACTGTTTCAATTTTGTAATTGTTTCTCAAAAATATTTGTTTTTTGCTGGACAGTTAAATTATTAAATTGAATTAATCCAGGAGTTCAATTGCTTTTACCATTATGATTACAAGAAGAATGATTGAAAAATGAAGGAGGGGCAATTGAGATGTTTGTTGCCTTCTTAGGGTTGGCACTTAGGGTTTCTGGAATGTCTTATTGCCATTGTTTTTGGTTGCCATAGGATTTGCAGAAGGAAGTATTGCTATTGTGTTCAGCCCCAACCCCCAATAACTTTTTAAACAATGTTGACCTTTGGAGACTTTTTAATGCATCCTTTGTTCTCTATTTTTGTGAGAACAATGACCCCCTCTCCAATCTGTGGCGGCTTTTGAAGGGACTGTGTTCCATTACTCCCTTGGTTCTTACAAGTTTGGTCAATATAAACATATTTCCATAATCAAAGATGATTTTGAAGGCTTGCACATTTTTATTTTGTAAGTATTCTGTATATGCTTTTGCCCTGTCCCATCTTTTTGTCAAATATTAGATTTGTTCAATGTTTATTTGGTGTAAAAGGAGTGCAATAAACGTTCAAAAATTATTTTGCCCCAGAACATATTCCTTCCTGTGGCCCTGTCACTACCACCTGAACTGGGGGGCTGTAACCTCCCCAAAAATTATAAGAATAATGATGATTTGAAATAATTTATTCGCTCTCTATCGTTCTGAAAACAATAAGCTGTAAAATAATCTGGACAGCTTCCGACGGCACTGCCTGTAAAATTTCTAATTGTTTTGTAACTAAACTTTGTCATCTAAATTAATCCGAATTTTTATGGATTTTCATCTGAACGTATGTTTTCGCTGCTAGACTATATAGGAAAAATGATTTAAAACTATTACACCGGGTGGTCCAAAAAAAGGTAACAGCTTTAACCAAGGCTTGCGCTGTGAGTTTAACTCTAATTTATTCGAAGCAATTTTTTAAAAATATTTCCCTGTAGTCAGCTTAAAAATTAATACCTATTTTGATATTATTTATGCATCGAGAGTCGAGATATTAATTCTGAAAGTTCAAAATTGCCTCCAACCCAAAATCAGAGGTTTAGATTTTCGACTAAACTGCGTCTTTGGATCTCCTAAACCATAGCGTTCTACGAAATTAATTTAATGACGCTTGGAAACACACTCAGAAAGAAATTCGAAAAATGAAACAGCAATTTTAGTTTCCAAAACATTTAGTCATGGACAACTGATTTTGAAGATTCTTTTTGGAATCATTGTTCAGAAGTGTTTTAAAAAACGAAGTATGTTGTGTGCTGAACACCACTGTGATTCAGAAAATCCTACAACATGATCTTTTAAGAGCGTAGGCCAAAATTAAAACCTCTGGTTTTAAGTGGGAGGCAAATTTGAATTTTCAAAATTAATATTCAAACTCACAATGCACTGATATCAACAAACAAGGTATTTACCTTCCAGTCAACTATCGAGGATTACTTTGAAATTTATTTTGGAATTATTTGAGCGAAATTCTCGCTTCTAGCCTTGATGAAATCTGTTACCTTTTTTTGGGACACCCGCTATTATTAATATAGAGCTGTAATATTTGCACTGCGAATAGAGATATGATATTCAACATTTTAAAACTGTTTAATTAATTTCGTTTTTCTCTAACCACGGATGGGCTTTAAGAAACATGAATTTATTATTCCCCATGTCTTTGTACCCGCGACCTTATGATATATTCAGCTAAATATTTGTTTTGTTTATACCATGGGCTTCAGGAAAAATAAAAATCAATTTTATTATTTCATAACTTATTATTTTTTCTTGCTATATCCGTCCTACATTCCGCGTTTTGTAGTCACAGTCAAAGATAAAATTTTGCAGTCACAGACAAAGATAAAACACGGAATGTAAGACAGGCGGAATGAGAGAAATCGAGGTGGGAATAAGATGAACAATTTGCTTCTGTTTATACAGTGTAACGTATTTTAATCGACTGCGCGGATTGTTTTTATGAGAAACCCTTTTATAAGAAACCAGCCCGTAAAATTGCTAAAAATTAGAAAACTGTAGTACACGCTTTTTTATATGAAACATGGCTAAGACTCCACTTTTGGACTATCTTAAACCAATTTTCACTAGTAAAAGTTTTCAATTGTATATAAAAAGTTATGCTTTTTTTACTATGAATTCTTTCAGTTTTTTCCAAAAAAAATTACTAAAACTGGGTATATATTGCACAGGATAAAAGTCTTCACTGAATCAATCATCTAACATCATGTCCACTCCATTGAAATCATTAAGCATTATGTAATTTTCACTAAAAATCTTTACTAATTTGTATAGTAACTAGTAACACTCACCGAAAATAATTTTACAACACGGGATTAAATTTTTTGGAAATCTTGGCAATTCGAGCCTCGAGGCTCTATTAAAATGTGTTCTCGTGAAAAAAGAAAGCACATGTAATTGGGATGCATTTCCCACGTCACATCACGTCACATACATACGTCAGTGCAAGAATGACTCAAAAAAGCAACATATTCCCAAGCCTTTGTCCTTTATCAAACAACTAGATACAACAAAAAACGTGGAGCAAAGCAGTGGATTAATACTGTCATATTTCTTTAAGGTATGGTTATTGCAAATCATAATTCTGTAAGGTGTGGTGATGACAAATCAAAAAAATCTAAAATATTTTGCTCTGTGTCATTCACAAACCTTATGTACGTTATTTTTATAAGAAAGTTTTTTTCAAGTAACTCGCTAGTATAACTCACGAAAATTTAAGAAACTTTTGTATTGAATGAAAAATTGTTAAGAAACGTTTGAAACTTTTAGTGAAGATTACATACCACTTAATGATTTTAATGGAGTGTACATGATGTTAGATGATTGATTCAGTGAAGACTTTTCAGTTTTTGTTGAAAAAAAGAATCCATAGCAAAAAAAAGAATTTTTTATATACAATTAAGAAAATTTTACCAGTGAAAAGTGATCAAAAATGAAGAAAATGTTAGATGGTGGAGCCTTGGTTTCTTATAAAAGGAAAAGGTTTTTGCACAAACACGATTGATACCAAACACGTTAGGATAAAATTACAGAAGAAACATCTTTGAAAAAATAAGAACAATTTAAGAACATTCCGAGCCTCAAAATTCATGAAATTTAAGGACATCGAGCCTCGGTAAAAATTATCTGTTTCTTATAAAATAAGAGTGCAGGCAATCATGCCTGTCACGTGTTTGAGCCGTTTGAAAAATTGCATGATAACTTTCGAGTGTTTATTAGGGACAGCCCCTTTTAAATTCCCAACAGGAAAACTAAAATCCTTACCTTAATATCCGTTTATGGTCGAATCGTTTTGTTGTTTCAGCAGTCATAAATAAATCACGTGGATTAGAAATTTAAGCATGCAGCATTTTTTTCTTGATTTCATAAAATTATGCTGCTGTGAAAGAGGATTAAAGTGAACTTAAAAATCTAAATGGTGAAAAGAATATTTCCTTACACAATGCAAACAAAGGCCAAATGACGTTAAATTCAAAGTAGGGGATCACGAGTCTGATTATAATACCTGTGAAATCGACCAGTGATCCCGACTCCCCATAGACTTGCCCCAAGTCTATTTTTTTCTTCTTAATCCGAGAAAAGAACCTGAAGGAACTTGAAATAAACGAAGGAAGCTTTTCTTCCGAATTTCCTCCGTTTGTGGGATTAAAAAGACATTCTCAGTTCTAAATTTTTATTAAAAAGAAATAGATTTGGGGCAAGTCTAGACTTCCCAAGGCATAACACGAACATTTGCACAACTATGTTTGCACGCGGAAGAGAAATCTGACGATCGAAAATTGAAAATTATCGACTGACCCTCTTTTTCTATTAAAAACTGGCTTGACCGACACTGACGCTCTCAAGACGGCAGGAAACCTTTTTAATGGAAACATTTTCCTTGTGAGGACTGAGGCAGTGAGGCTGCCTGCAAGTGCTCTTGAAGCGTGTCAAAAGTTGAATTTGATTCAACTTCAGGGTACCTACGGCATCTCAGAACCTGAATTTTTTAATGGAAACCTGTGTTTCAATTAAAAGAGGCAGTCTCGGGCAGTCTCAGGCAGTCTTGGGCAGTCTTGGGCAGTCTTGGGCAGTCTTGGGCAGTTTTTCACATCAAAAGAACTGTTCGTTCTTTGCAGCAAATAGATAAAGGGACATACTATTACAGAACTAATACTAACTATAACTATAATTCAGTATTAGTTCATGGTTGCTTTAGCTTTGGATGAAATTCAAGCGAAGCGAAAGAAAATAATTGTTCATGTTCAAAACATGTAAAGCAAATTTATATAAACCACAAACAGGGTCTTATTGCAAACAGTCAAGTGTAACACAAAAAAACGGATGAACGAAAGTAGGATATTATAGATAGTAGAATATGTACAAATCCCAAAAATTTTAATCTGTTTTGAGGGGGTAGTCCCTTTCCCTAACCAGAAACTAAATTTCATCATTATTACTCACTCTACTATCTGTTTTTTTTTTTAAATACATTTTTTGTCATTTCAGCATTCCTAAATCATCACGTGGATTAGAGATTTAAGCATGCAGCATCTTTTGCTTGATTTCATAACTGTTCTGCTGCTGCCTTGTGAAAGAGGATAAAAATGAATCTAGTTTTTTTATACAGTTTTGGTTTGATGACATTTGGTGTTTCTGGAAGAACACTTTCTGGTGAGATACGTTTATTTTAATGAATATTTTTACAAGATTTTATTTATGCACATCTTTTTCCCGGTAAAAACGGCCAGCTCAAATATTTCCTACGTTTGTTCTCATTTTTCCTGGTCAGGATCACGAATCACTGGAATATAAATGTTTAATTTCACGTTTCATATTTAAAAAATATAGGTTTTTCACGTTTCACGGGAAAATTGTTTGACAATTCACGTTCCACGGACTGTTTCTGGCTGGCGTTTTTACGTTTCCGATTAAAACTTAGGTCCCCAGAGCTTTGTTTCTTACAAAATAACATGTATGTTACTGATAATATGGTTGTGATTTATGTAAAAAAAATCGTGAATCTTTGTTAATCTTATTTTTTGTTTTTCAAATCAAATCTGAGCTTGGGTTTCTCCTCATAAAATTAAAAAAATTGAAAAAATGAAAATGAAAAAAAAATGAAAATGAATATTATGAATATCAGTATACTTTATTGGGCAGTAACTACGCTTGAGAAATTTCATCAATTTTGTTGACAAAACTTTGTTGTGGATTTAGAAAATACCCTAAGGGCTATCCAGCATTACACCAAAGAAAGGTTGTTTTTGTTCTCATAAAAACGTGTTCTTGGGGTGGTTTTTTTGATCAAACAAAATGCCAACTTGAGAAGGTAGTAAGGTATCAAGGAATCAGCTTAATAAAATATTTTTGAATTTTAGGTCTTAAATTATCCTGTCCAAATGATTCAAGACCTGGTTTAGGAAGGACAAGTAATGATATCTCTGTCAAAGTCAAGTACCACGAAGAAGACATTATCATGTAAATGGAGATCGATAGAAACATTACGAATTTACGCTTTAGAGTTTGCAAGTCATCTTGGGACAACTTTTGGTGCTCTGGTCACAAGAGCGTCTTTCTTGGAAACAAGTGTCAACAGGACAAACAAAATGACCGAAATGGGAATAGTCCTTCTTTATGTATTTTAAATAAGCAAATAATGTGTAAAGCAACACGAAGAGGTGAATGGTACCATGGTAAATATTTGGCACAAATTATTGGCACAAAAAATGGCATGGATGTTTGCTTGAAGAGTGTAGTGCTGTCCCCAATGTGGTCACCAATGCAGTCATTAATATGGACATCGGGTGTTTTCAGTATGAATCGCAAATCATGTTGAAACATTTTAGGCATTTTTTTGTATTTTTGAAATTTTTATTTCTAACTGATAACTGGAGTGTTTAGCTTACTGTTAGATATGTTAAGTCACAAAAATATATTTATTTTTAAGCTTATGATATGTTAAAAAATATATTTTCTGTGTGAGTTTCTTACATATTCTCTGATTTATGATTTGTGTATCAGGGGAGAGCGATTACATCCACTGATTGTTAAAAATTAAAACATTGATTTTTGTTGTTTAGAAAACTGCCGTAAAGACAAATTCTATAATTTACACTATTTTTTAATTGAAATTAAATATCATTTTAGTAATATTTTAAATGTTTGAAATTGAAATTGAAATTGAAATTGAAATTGAAATTGAAATTGAAATTGAAATTGAAATTGAAATTGAAATTGAA